>CADDXX010001187.1:22341-33113 GCA_902810485.1 Alauda arvensis | reverse complement strand
CGGGATAAAACCACCCCGATCCGCCTGCTCCAGAGGGAATATCGGGATAAAACCACCCCGATCCGCCTGCTCCAGAGGGAATATCGGGAGCCGCCGCTGCCGGGGCCGGGCTGGGGAAGGACACAGCCTCCCCGCCGGTTTATAAGCAATAAACCCAAATCCAGGCATCCCAAAACATTCCCGGTTCTGGACGGACGTGTCCCCGCCGCGTACMGACACGTGTTTGAACAGAATTTAARGAACAGYGAGGCTGTGATTAAAAGGTAAYAAASCGGTTTGRTGGGGKTTTTWAAGCKTTGCTATTTGTAACGTGGTGTGAGAGTCGCTTATGGGCACTTTAGGCACTTTTAGCATGGAAATAGCTGCCCAATCCCWGGAAATGTCCAAGGCCAGGTTGGACAGGGTTTGGAGCAGCCTGGTGTCCCTGCCCATGGCAGAGAGAGGCACTGGCTGAGCTTTGAGGTCCCTTCCAACACAAACCAGCCCGTGAAATGTTGTCTGAAACACCCAGGACCGAGGTGCAMACTTATTTAAAACAGTGCCATGTGTTGTTTTGCATATATTGCCAAGAAATACTTTTTTCCAGACCTTGGTAACATTTKCTCCGTGTTGCATTTTGAATTTGCAAAGACGTAAATGGTGACTCACACACTCCTGAAGGAGCCGGGGTTGGGTGCTGCAGTCCGTCCTGATTTACGTGYTTTATGTGTTTATGTAAAAATGTGTTTTATGTGTTTGTCCTGAAAGATCGGGTGGCAAAATTGCCAAGGCCTTTGTTCGGGGGAGTGATCCAKGAGCTGGAAGCGAAGCTTTGGAGAACACACTGTGCCCTCCTGTGGTGGCACTGAGGACAGGAGGAAAATCCTTTTCCTCCAAAGTTTTTCCAGGCTTCGTGGTGAGCAGGGAGCCACGCTGAGATCACAGAGTCACACACAAACTGCTGTGTGAGTCTTCGTGTCAAACAACGTTTGAAGTTAAAGGTGGTGCATCTGGGGGAAAAATTAAATAAAGGAAGAAATTGGTTTATTTCAGACCAAAGTTGAGATACTGCATTTGTTTACAGTTTATTCAGTTTTTTACCTGTATGTGGTGCTGCCATGACAGTAACATTGGTTTATCAAATTCCTCCTTGTGACATTGCAGTGTATTTTCCAGATTTAGTAATTTATTAGTAATTTCTTCCATTTCCCAGTTACTGATTTTTGTCAGATAAACTTGTTGCAGGAGCTGACAGAGGAAGCTCTTGGCTGRATTATTCCCAAGAGTAGATGGAACGTGGAGGTTCATGCTGAATTAGGACATGATAGCCTCATTATTATATATTCTATTATTGGCTTTATTAAACARTCTTTGGATAGCAAAAGTG
Source organism: Alauda arvensis (assembly GCA_902810485.1). Taxonomy (NCBI): domain Eukaryota; kingdom Metazoa; phylum Chordata; class Aves; order Passeriformes; family Alaudidae; genus Alauda; species Alauda arvensis. The sequence continues at coordinate 31,747 of CADDXX010001187.1, read as the reverse complement.
AAATATTTGCTTTAAATAATAGGTCTTTGCTTTTATTACACCTGGTAAAAACAATAATCTGGAAATGTGAGTTTATCTTTATTTTCACTCCATTTGTGTGAAAACTGTGCAATATATTTAAGCTCAATCTGCTAAAGAGTAACTTGTAAGAAAATGGTTTGTGTCAGGAGGGCCCTCAAAGGCCACCCAGTGCCACCCCTGCCATGGCAGGGTCACCTCCCACTGTCCCTTGGCCGTGTAGAACTCCCGAGGTTCCTCCAGCCCCGCCTCTCCACCGTGTCCCTCTGGAGGCCATCCCTCCCCTCCAGCGTGTGGAGCTTTGTTCCCAAGGCCCTGTTATAAATACATCACATAAAGTTGTCTTCTCGCAAATGTTAAAGTGAATGTTGTGTGTATAATGTTAGAAAGTTTTGCTGGATTAATGCAGTTTCTTTTATTTCTGTTATTAAGGAAACTTAGAAATAATAGTGTGATAAAAATATATTTTTAAGCTATAGCATGGTGTTGAAGACTGCTTTTTTTTATATAACCCAGAAAAGAGTGAAGGTGATCAGGAGATTTCTCAGATTTGTGGGTTATCCTGTCTGGACAAAGATAACAATGGCAGAAACCCCAGGAGAAGGATTTATAGACCCCAATGATCAGAGAGACAGCAGAATGGTGCCAGCAGGAGAAATAAAGTTCCAGGATGGAATGGGAGCAGATTGGGGGGGGGGGTGGTTTAAGACCACAGGGGGAACAACTAAAAGCAATATTTGAATCATGCAGGGGATGTATGAAAACTCAACAAGCTGAGGTATTTACAGAGGTGCTTTTGGGTTATTGGGGGTGCTTTTGGCTGAATGCAAAGCACCCGGCCATCAACCTTTACTTCATTGTCTCTTATTGTCTTTTTGTTAAACTTTTATACATTTCACGAGAAAGCGAAGCTCGTTTTTCCCGGACCGGAACGTTGTTTTGGGTTTTTTTTTCCCCACCAGGTACCGGGAATTGCTGGAGAGGGTGAAGCAGGGCGGGGGAGCGAACGCCGTGCTGCGGCACACGCAGCGCAACCAGAAGCTGTTCGTGCGGCAGCGCCTGAGCCTGCTCCTGGACCGCGGCGACTTCCTGGAGCTGTCACCGCTGGCAGGGCTGGAAATGCCCTACGGGGATGTCCCTGCTGCCGGCTGCCTCACGGGTACTGCCTGGAATATTGGGGGGCTCTGGGAAAGGGAAAAGGGAGGGGAAAAATTTTGTCTCAAAAAAGATGTAGGGTGAGGTGCCAAATCAGCTGTTGCCTCTTGAAGGAGTGGGGACAAAGTTACTGTGAGAATCAGGAGCTGTGACATACATTTTGAAGTGTTAAACATCATAGGCAATTGCATTTTCTGTGCAAAACTGTCTCTTTAAACTGGAACAGCTCTTCAGAATGAAATTCCATTGAAAGTCAATGTCATTCAATATCAGCAAAATTGCATTTTGAAGAGTGGTTCCACTTTAGAAAGCTCTTTAGAAGAAGATCAGTATGAAACCCTTTTTTTCATCACAGATTGTCATATTTTTGTAGGGGTGATTTTTAATTGCCTTCCCTTTTATCTCAAGGGTTGGGAGTCACTGTGTATTTTTTCTGTTACATTGTCACCAGAAGTAAGTAAATTTATTCGAGGTTCTTCTGTCATTTAGATTAATTTTTTTAAATTCTGTCATTCCAGAGAAGAGGGCAGATTTCTTCCCTGTGTGGTATTTTCAAGTTAATTTGGAGCTTCTTGATGTARCATTAGTGCAAAAAAACTCCTGAAAAAGTTTGCCCCCCTTCTTTACAGAGTCCTGACAAATATCTGTGGTCCCACCTGCAGGAATTGGCAGAATCTGTGGGGTCTGGTGTGTCTTCATTGCAAGTGATGCCACTGTGAAAGGAGGAACAATTTACCCCATTGGGGTGAAGAAACAATTAAGAGCCCAGGAGATTGCCATGGAGAACAGGCTGCTGTCTGTGCACCTCGTGGACAGTGGGGGAGCCTTCCTGCCCCTGCAGGTACTGCTGCCACCTCTGCAGGGCAGAAAACAGCAGGTTTTATCTCATCCCTTGCACCTCCCACCTGATCAGAGGTTAGAAACTCCAGGGAGTGTGCTGGACTGCTTTTGTGTCTGATAAATGAGTCCATTGTGGTGTCTGTTTTCACTTCAGGATCTCCAGARTGCTCTGTGTTTTATTGTCCTCTTTGTGCCAGTGATGCACTCAGCTCTGTGGCCTTGAAATGTGGAGGTTTTGCATTTCTGACTGCAAAATAAAGATTTGAACAGGTTTTTTCCTGAAATGCAGAAATCATCCTCTCATAGGCACTGTGGTTGTTCTCTCTCCATGCTGAGGGCAAGCACACAGGAAAAGCTTTTACCTGGAATTGTATCCAAAACTGAGTAAAAAACCGCTGAAGGCATTTCACAGATCAAATAGGACTATCACCCTTCCCTTCTCCACATTAAACTGACACATTACACTGTCAGTTTGTGTAGAATGTATTGATTTCAGAAAAAACCCACAAAACTTAACCTGGTTTTTCAAAGCAAGTGGGTATTTTGGGGGATTTGACAATGTACAAAGACTAAATTCCATAATGAATGCTGCATATGGAAGGTTCAGGAGTGATTAWTAATGGGGACCTTCCCAGTGTCAGTTTTGGTAATGAATGAAAAGGAAACATAAACTTTTGTAGTTAATATTAAAAATCCCTTTTTATTTYCCCTRTCCCYCAGTCAGAGCTGTTTCCTGACAAGCTGCATGGAGGCAGGATTTTCTACAACGAGGCAATCATGTCTGCCATGGGAATCCCTCAGGTACAGTGGCATGGGGGGTAAAAGGGGGTGCAGCAAAGCTGGAAATGTGTGTGAAATTTTGATCTGYCTCTGCTTTGTTCCCCAAGCTGTGATTTAGCACCTTCTGAAAAAGAAAGTGCCTTAAATMAAAAAATCCCCAAAGAAAAAGCCTGAATTTAAATCAGCTATCATGTTCCTMTCTCATTTTGCCTTCAGTAACACCACCTTGCCTGTCAATCAAGCAAAAAACCAATGTTAGAGGAACAGCAGTGCTGGAGAATTCCTTTGTTTGATGACAGTTTAAGAGAAATATGGCATTCAATGGAATGTTATGCTTTTTGCTTGCTTGCTTTTAGTAATGCAAACCTAAACCAAATGTCTGGGTGGCATTAGCCAACGTGTCAGGGTCAGATGCCATAAGTTGGTCCAACACAAGGCCATTTGTGGAACAGCTGTGGACTCAGCTTTGCCTCTCCTGTGGCCTCTGCAGCAGTGGTGTTTGTGTCCCCTCAGGTGGCCGTGGTGTGTGGCTCCTGTGTGGCTGGAGGTGCCTATGTGCCCACCATGGCTGAGGAATCTGTCATCATTGACAGAATTGGGACACTCTTCCTCGCTGGGCCACCCCTGGTGAAGGCTGCCACGGGAGARGATGTGTCTCCTGAGGAGCTGGGAGGAGCCAGGCTTCACTCACAGTATGTGGGGTGTTCTCAAAAACAGGGGATTCAGCATTCCTTCAGCTTGGAGGGAATGTGGYACTGGCATTTCAGAGCAGGGCTAGGAGTGGGACTGGGGTTACACTGCTTTGCCTTCCTGGGTTCAGGGGTTTGGGTTAAATCAGCCAAATGGAAGTCAAATAAACTTATTTATGGGGTCAGGCTGGGACTGGACAGGCTGGATTTGGAGCTCTGTTATTCCACATACTTCTTGAGCAGCTTCAGGCAAGTGATTTCCTCMGTGCCTCACAGGGAGCAGCCACAGAAGAGGGATGCTATCTCCTCTTTTCCAGGTGTTTTCCAGAGTACACATATTTAACTCAATCATGCTCCATGGAATACATTCCTGTCTTTATATCCTGGCTGCAACCWCTTATTTGGAAATAATTCCTGAAGTTTGCTTTTCCCTTCTTGAYATTGTCTGCAACAACAGCATCACAACAATAAATTCTAAGGTTCTTCCTTTAATTCGGATAAACACAAAAGTCACAGGGAAGAACAACATCTTACTGTGAATTTAATTTGGGGTTGGACTGCAGAGRAATTCCACTGAGTGGCTGCTTTCAGCCCATTCACACAGAACCAAATCCCACAGTATTTCCACAAGACATTTGGAGAGTCTCAGCTTTTTTCCTGGAGTTTGCTTTTTCCCTCAGAACTCGTTAACTCAGTGCTAATTACTGTCTGTCTCTCCTAGAGTCAGTGGCTGCAGTGACCACTTTGCAGCCTCAGAGGAGGAGGCCTATGAGTGCATTCGGAACGTGGTGTGCACCCTGAGCTGTGCCCCRGTGCCAGAGGAGGCCAGGGAGCCTGACAGTCCCTTGTACAGCCCCGAGGAGCTCCTGGGGCTGGCACCACAGACTTACAGCTGCTCTCTCCCTGTCAGACTGGTGAGGGAGCAGGGATTGCACTCCTGCACCTTCCCCTCTGCTCTATCCCACAGCTCCAGGGCTTATTCTGAATTATTTCTCATATGTTGCCAGCCTGAATGAAGCCTGAAACAAAGCAGGATGGCAGCGCTTCTGTGGGATTATAGAAAATATTTAACCTGAAATCCTGCTGGAGATAAAATAATCCCTGATGGTGTTGCCCAGCTGTTTCCATGCACTGTTGGGATGCTTTGTCTCTTGCAGTGTGTTGGCTGCCTTTAATGTCTTGTTTCCCTTCCCCTGCCTTTTTTTTTGCTACCCCCCAAGCATTCAGGATGATGTAAAAGAAATGGTGAAATTACTGACTGAAAAACAACAGCTCAAATCAAACTTGTTTGGGGTTGGGGCAGGCACTAAAGCTGAAGCAGACATGCAGAGCTGCCCACRCTCTTTTCATTGTGTTCCACATGAGATTTTGTCTCCATGGATGTGAATCCAGGATCTTTTCCAGGGCTAAATCCCTGCACTTGAGGGAATTGACTGTGGGAAGCATTGAAGGCAGCTTTTAACTCTGTTGAGAAGAGCATGAGCCACATGAACCAAGCATTTCTGATGCACAGAGTGTGGAACTGCACACACTGGGGTTTGGGGTTGGCTTCTTCACATTTTTATGCACAGGAACAACTGCGCTTTGTAAAAATAAAATCATTTTGGAGTTTGCTTTGTCTTAAAGTCCCCAGTTGGTAATTAATCTAAACACAAATTGGATGRTTTGTGCATATTGAGCAAGTCACCCAAAGACCCTCTGTGCTCATCTTGCATGACTCAGGTGTGCTGCTGTTTGAACAGAGCATTTCCTTTAGCAGAACTCCCCTGTTTCCACTTGCATTTCTCCAGAAAAGCCAAGTCTGTCCCTTTGTTTGCAGATCCTGAGCCGGCTGCTGGATGGGAGCAGGTTCCAGGAATTCAAGGCTGCTTATGGAACAACATTAGTGACAGGATTTGGCCATGTGGAAGGGTATGGCTGAAACATTCCCCATCCAAAGGGGTGGACACTCCCTTCCCAACAGCTTTTGTGTCCTCAGCAGGTCCCACASCATTCCATCATTTCTAGGGCTCAAAAGGGAGAACCATGGAGCTGTTGAGGTTGGAAAACTCTCAGGTGATGGAGTCCAACTGTCCATGTTTGTTCTGTAGGCACTTGGTGGGGATAGTGGCCAGCAATGGGGAGCTGGCTCACYGTGCTGCTCTCAAGGGCAGCCACTTTGTGCAGCTCTGTGGCCAGAGGGGAATTCCCATCCTCTTCCTGCAAAACACTGCTCCTCAGCCAGCAGGGCCTGCCAGCATCTCACAGGTATGGCATGTGTGCTTCTGTGGGTTTCAAACACCTCTCAGCTCTTGTGGTGCCTCATGTGACATTTTCAGAATTATTAACTGTCAGGAAAACTAATTTTTTTAACCACTCTTGATGAAACTGTGTAATGACTTTGCTAACAGAAAGGTTTAAGAACATTCTCACTTGAATTGTAAGCAGATATGAAATGACACTGTTCAGTTAGCAAGGCAGGCTGGAAAGTTTGGGATTTGCAGTGCTTTTGACATTGAAATGCAGCTCATTGATTCCTCTGCTAACTCTGCACTCCAGAAAATTGGCAATTTCTCTTTTTTAAATGAAGGCATTAAAGCCCAGTAGGATTTGTCCCGGGCTAAGGAAAGTAAAACCCCCATTAGATCCCTGATCTGTTTCTGCAGAATTGCAATAAAATAAATAAATTATTTAGAAATACAAGTTTATTTGGAGTGGAGAGAATCCAGAACAAAGTCTTAAAGGATCTAAAATGTCTGTTTTTATTCCAGGCAGAGGCTCATTCCAACAGGCTGAAGGCCCAGGCCTCCATGATGGCTGCAGTTGCCTGTGCTGCTGTTCCCAAAATAACCATTGTCATTGGAGGCTGCTTTGGGAGTGACAGCTATGCCATGGTAGGGGTGGCACYGGGCCKTGGGGACACACCTGTCACACTGCTCAAGTGTCACTGCACTTCTCMAACACAGCTGGGCAGCTCCAGCTCTGAACTCACATTTGAGGAAGAAATGCAACAGAGCATTTTGATTTGCTGAGAAGTTAACATGAAAAAATTAAACAAGGAAGCTCAAATTCATTTGTTAACCAAATGAAATGTAAAAATAGAAATACTGGAGGCAGTGGGGAGGTGATGGTTCCAAGCAGAGAGTGTCTGTCCTCACACAAATCCTCCTGTGTCCCATTCTGCCTTGTCCTTGGGTGTCCCACCCCTCAGACACCTTTTTGTGATCCATGTCAGTGAGTTTGTGCTGTCCTTTGGCTTTYCCCTTGCAGTGTGGGAGATCATTCAGTCCAAACTTCCTGTTCCTGTGGCCCAATGCCAGAGTTGCTCTCGTGGATCCTCAACATTTGCCCACAGTTCCAGCAGCTGGGGACTGGACAGGAGAGGAACTGGAGCTGAAGCAGCTGAAGGCAAAGTAAGGACATTCAGTATAAACCTCACAGGGATTTCATTGTTAAATTACCTGCTTTTGTTCATCTCACAGAGCAGCACATCCTGACCAATGAAACAAACATGGATCTACTGAAAAAACATTGTACATTTCCACACAGTTCTCTGTCTTTCTGTTGGGGTCTCCCCATCACTGCAGAATGCTCAGCTYTGTTATTTGCTGCTTTCTGGTTAATCTGAACAGCAGTGCTGCCCATTCTCTTCAGATTGATGGATTTGCCTGATCATCTGTAATTTTTTTGTCTCTGCTCTGCTGTTTTTATTGTGCTTTTAAGCCTGTTCAATTCTGTGCCCTCTCCAGGCTGCAGGAAGAAAGCAGTGCCTTTTACTCCTCTTCCAGGCTCTGGGATGATGGCATCATTCTACCTCAAGACACCAGGAAGGTGAGTTTTCCTTTGAGGCCATTTTATTCTGCAGTCTCACAAGGGGTGAACATGACTCACTTAGGGTTGGCAACCTGCTGATTCCAGAGCTGGGCTCCCACTTSTCACTCCATGGAATTTCTCTCTGTAATTCCCATCCTGTCTCTTCCCYATTTGTTTATCAAAAAAGTTTCTCTTGAATTCTGGTTACTTGACCACAGCATTTCCTCCCTGAGCCTCTCCTTTCCCATTATTGGAATCTGCATTTGAATCCCTTTTTCCATAGAATTACCCGTATCTTCACTCTTTGAAGTTCAGGCTCCTCAGAACTCCTTTTGTTTCCATTCTTTTATCCTGAGATGTTGCTTTTTGCAATTTTCTCTTCCTGCTTTGAATTTGCTGTGCACATTTGGGATGCTCCCCTGCCTTTTTATTGATTTGGAATTGGCATCCCTCCCACCATTAGGTTTTGTCTGAAAGCTGCTGCCTTTGTTCTTTTCTTTGTCCTTGTTAGATTGTTTATTAGCAATAAAAATCTCCTCTGCAATTCTGAAGTTTGTTTACTTGAAGATCTCAATCTGTCCTGGTTTTCAGCTGGGCTTAAATCACAGCACAACCCTTCTAAATATGGTACACATTTATGGAACTATGTGGATGGTAAATAYTTGCATGGAGTTTATGGGAACTCTGATAATGGGAGAGCACCAAGAAGTGTTTTTAGTCCTAGAGCCCTGAAATTCCCACTTTATGAGCTACACATGGAAATAAGTGAGAGTTGAACTGTTCATTTACCATGTTCAGTGTYTCACACAAAGAAGGAACAAATAAATCAGTGCAGAACTAATGAGTTTTGATTGAGGCTCATTGTTTATATTTTTTTTGTTTTGTTTTTAATTAGGTGATTGCCCAGTGCTTGGAGATCATGGAGCAGAAGAAGTCCCAGGCTGTGTCTCCCCGTGCCCATCCCATCATCAGGATGTGACTGCAGCATAAAGATTTTCTAATTCTTTGATACCATTAATAAAAAATGTTGAACAGTTGAAGACAAACAAGACTCCCAGATTTTAAATCAGCTGGCAGAAAGTTTTTATTGTCAACAATAGCCTCTTTGAACAGCAGCTGAAGGTTTCTTTTGGGAGAAGGAAGGATTAAGCTGAACATCTGAAGCACTCTAAGGAAGCAAAGGCAGCCCAAGGGATAACAATTCCTTAATTTTTTCATGTCCATGTTTTAACATGAAATCCAGGAATCAAGGAACTGCACTTGGACARAAGGAAGGCAAAAGAGCAAACCCTCAAGGGAAGGTGTGCAGTTTGCAGCCTGGCTGAAGAACAGAACTCTACCTGCCACCCTCTTGGGATTCCCAAGCAGCTGTGGGAAGGCTCCACTCCATWGCTCTGAGGATACTACAGCAGGGATCAGGATGATGTTTTAAATCCAAAATCCTTCASTACAGGCTATAAATTCTCAGCCATGTAACAGAGCACAGCCTGTTATACACAGTGTTACCACATGGTGTAAAAGTGCTGAGGTCACCCCCTGCTCTTTCAGCTTCTTTCTCTGCTGCAGCTACAAAGTTTAATTTTGCATGAACAGAACCTCTCCACCCCCCCAAACTTGTGCTTTAGCTGGAAGTGAAACCAAAGGGTGCATTTAACAAATACCTGATTAACCATTTTGARGAATCATTGACAAGACTGAACGGCTCGATCTGAGTGAAGCAGCCCCACAGATGCCGAGGGCTGCGGGAGGAGTTTGTGTCCCCTGTGAACGGAGACTGCACCCTCTGGGAGCTGGAAGCAGCCTGGTGTTGCAGTGGTGCTCAGGCTCTCTTGAAGAGCCCGTGGAATGTCACGGGAATGTTCACCTCCACCTCGGCCCTGGCCACCTCGCTCATGTCTTTGGCGTTGAGGATGAGGAGATAGGCGGGCTTGGGCCCCGCCCCGGGGCTGATCACGATGCTCAGCACCACCCCTGCAAGGTGAGAACGCCATGGCTGTGGCCCGGGGGGTGTGGGCTGGGAAGGTGAGAGCAGCCCTGGCACTCGGGAAAAGCCAGAAATGCCGGGAGTGTCGTCGAGGCTGAGGGACACAGCACAGGCTGCCCAGGGGAGCTGTGGCTGCCCMRSCCYKGAA
>CADDXX010001187.1:4495-22278 GCA_902810485.1 Alauda arvensis | reverse complement strand
GSMRGGGGKKGRAMKGGRTGAGTTTTAAGYTCCCTCCCAACCCAAAATTTCCATTGCTSCAGTTTTAGTTTTCCCGTGTTTGCTCAGGAATGTCCCACCGGTGTTAGCACCTGTCCCATCTCATGTGGGAGCTGCCTGCGGGCTCTGCCCTGCCCAGCYGTGGCACAGCCCTGCAGCCAGCCTGGCACAGCCCATCCCAGTGCCAGTGCCACCAGTCCCCCCAGCATTACCATCATCTTCCTCCAGAGCATCGGGGTGGGACACGAAGATGGGCTCCGAGGGGTACGCGTCCGGCTCCTGCCACACCCACGTCTCCTTGGTCTTCACGTTCAGCTTGCAGAGCTAAAGGTGGGGACAGCACAAAACCACAGAGCTCACAGATGCTCCTTGTTGTCCCCAGATTGAAGCCACCCCCTCTCGGCTGGCAGTTACCCTGTCTGGGACAAAGTGGTTCAGCCCCAGCCCGTAGGTGTACGTGTAGGGCTTCCCTCCGTACTTCCTGTAGTTGATCTGGGGGAATTCAAAGGCTGCAAGGAAAACATCAGTGTGTGAGTGCTGAGGGTTAGGGGGGCACGGTGTGCAGGCAGCACGTGGGGAGCTGGGGGAGCTGGGGGAGCTGGGGGAGCTGGGGAAGCTGGGCTGTCTGTACCGTGGCGTGGCCCTGAGAAGATCACCTCTGGCTCCAGCCAGATGGTCTCGTCACTGCGCAGCGTGGCTGTGGCTGTGGTGTAGGGCAGGGTGACCAGGTTCTTCCCTGTGTCAGCCTGTGACAGACASAAATAAACACCCAGGAGGCTGGAGAAAAGGTTTAGTTGGTTTGCACAGAGCAGCGCTGAACAGGGGAGGCAGCGAGGTGCAGCAGAGCCTCAGGGAGCAGCAGGAGGTGGCTGCTGCCCTGTGCTTGGCAGTGCTGCCAGAACTGCCCTGTTCYTCAGCCTYAGCACAGCCTCCCTCYCTCCTGAAGGCACTCAGAGTTTCATTAGGCACTGCCACGTGGGCTTGYACTTCTCCCTTGATCCACAGCCCAGTGAGCTCTGTGAGGGGCTGGGCTGACCTGCATCCCCTGCAGCCACCAGCCACCACGGGCAGGGGCATGGACAGGAACCCAGCAGCTGCCAGCCTGAGAGCTCTGGCTGTGCCAGGCTGGCAGCTCCAGGGACCYCACACCAGGGCTGCAGCATTTAACCACACATGCTCAGGCTGTGGCTGCTCCCTTCTGTGCCATGAGCAGATGCAGTATTGGCTCTGCCATGAACAGTAACATATGGAGTCATCAAAGGGTTTGGGTTGGAAGGGACCTTAAAGCTCATCTCCTGTTCCTCCCCATAGGCAGGGACACCTCCCACCAGACCATTTGCTCAGAGCTCCATCCAGCCCAACCTTGGACACTTCCAAGTGACGGGGCAGCCACAACCTCTCTTGGCAACCATATAAATAAATTGATCAGCTAAAGAACACACCACGTTTCTCTGAAGGCCCACACTTCAGGCTTGCCCTGTGAGCTGCAGGGCTGCACTGGCAGGCAGCAGGGCTGGCAGGGAGGGGGCGGGCTCAGTACCTTGTCGATGCTCAGGGGCAGGACGTATCTGCGGGCCTCGGGCTGCGGCGCCTTCTCCGCCTGCCGCTTCACCTCGTCCCAGTTGGCCCGGAGGTTGGCCAGGTACAGGTAATTGTAAACRAACTCAAACCTGCTCCAGACAGCACCACACACAGACAAACACAGCTGGCCTCGGCAAGTGTGCGAAAAGTGGAGGTGGTTTTTTGCTTAAAATTCATAGATGCATAGAATGGTTTGGGTTGGGAGGGGCCTGAATGTTTATCTCRTCCCAGCCCCTGCCATGGGCACCTTCCACTGTCCCAGACTGCTCCAAGCCCTGCCCAGCCTGGCCTTGGGCACTGCCAGGGATGGGGCAAAACAGAGTGACACAAGCCCCAGTGCAGCTCCTCAGCAGAGCTGAGCCCTGTGTGCACCACAGCCCCTGTCAGGAGAACTGCTGGTGTTCAGCACAAGCACAGGGAGGGGCTTGGAGCAGCCTGGGGTACTGGAAGCTGTTCCTGCTCATGGTAAGGGGATGGAAAAAGATGAGTTTTATAGTCCCTTCCAACCCCAAGCAGTCTGGAATTCCATGGTTCTGTGCCAGGATCAGCTCAGCTCAGGGTGTCCTGGGTATGGGTGAGCTCCATCATTTCAGTGCCACATTTCTGTGTTTACATGRAGAGCAGCACTCCAGCYTCTCACACCCCCTGCTCACTGCAGCCCCAGGAGCCAGAATAGCATCAACCCTTCAGCAGTCACGAACATTTCTTAGAGATAAAAGTAAATAAAAGATAAAAATCACTTTTTCCTGGAAAATGAGCGTCAGACAGGCTCCCTGCACCTCTGGAGAGCTCAGTGCTGTGTAGCCTCCATGTCACCACGTGTTCCAYGGGTTGGTGGAAGTGCCAGAGGCCCCAGCAGGGATGTGGCAGGACAGGGAGGGGTGTGTGTGGTGCAAGGGGCAGTTGGGATGCCCAGGGCCCCTTGGGCTCACCCCTTCCAGGTGCACAGGTCCACGATCAGGAAGCCGTTGTCCTCGTAGGTGTTGATGTGGTGGAAGAGGTTGAAGGCCGAGGTGCGGTACTTGAGGTTGAGGAGCCTGCCTTTCTTCTTCTCTGCCACGTGGAGCCACACCTGGAAACCCCCAGCAGCTCAGGGAGATGGAGCTGAAGGCACTGGAGCTCCCAGCCCAGGTGTGGCTGCCCAGCCCAGCCCAGTTTGGGGTGRCCCCTGCTTACCCCCATGGTCTCGTTGGACTCGAAGCAGTCCATGTAGTTGGCTCCCCAAAGGCTCCAGGAGGAGAGGAACTTGAGCAGGTTGATTTTCACTGGTGTCTCCACAAACACAATGTAGTTTGGGGTCAGCCCAAAGCTGTTGGGAGCACATCAGGCCCACTGGGGTCAGTTTGGGCAAAAACCCGTGGAGTTGCTCATCTCAAACATATGGATCATCGCTCAAAATGCCCCTGATCTTGGTTAATCACCTAATTTGCATTGCTGATTACATGTGAGAACCAGTYCCTGGTTCCAGCTGACCCCATGGAATGTTACCTGTGCACATAGGAGGGCTTAAACCTGTCACTGCAGGGGAACTGCACCACCACCTCCGACTTGTTCATGGGGTCCTCCTTGTCTGCAATGGCACAGGTGAGAGGTTATGGGGGTCTCACCCACACCTGGGCTGTACTTACAGCACCTACCCAACAAATTCCTGCCTTTAACACAAAATCAGTCATTTAGAACCCACCTGGAAGTGGTTTCAATACAACATTCAAAAAAAAATCTAAAGGAGCTTGAAAAAAACTTAACTCAATGACAAAATTCCTTTAAAGGATAAAGAAATGACTCATAAGGGAGAAGTTTCCAGCTGGCTCGGAGGTGGGACTGACTGACCTGCCTGCAGAGGAGGAATCTTGATGATGTTGTAGGCCAGGGCAAAGTTYTTCCCAAAGCAGTTGCCAATGTTGTAGACGGTGCCGTCGTTCTCGATGTGGGGGTGAGCTGTGGCCCCATTGACAGACACGTATTTACAGAGATCCACCTGCAGAGCAGCAGGGACACAGTCAGGAGCCCCCCTGGAGGGGAAGCCATGAGCYCTGCAAGGTGTTGGGAGTCAGAACATCCTTGCTCTGCATGTGKGAAGTTCCTCTCAAAGTCTGCAATCCAGCTCTGAGTTGCAAACACCAACCCAAACTTGAAGATGCTCCAGGGGCTGGAGCCCCTCTGCCATGGGAGAGCTGGGGGTGTTCAGCCTGGAGAAAGCTCAGGGGGGACCCTTCCAGTGCCTAAAGGGGCTCCAGGAGAACTGGAGAGGGACTTGGAACAAGGGATGGAGGGACAGGGGAGCAGAGTTAGATTGGATATTGGGAATATCTGGGCACAGGGTGCCCAGAGCAGCTGTGGCTGCCCCTGGATCCCTGGCAGTGCCCAAGGAAGGCCAGGTTGGACAGGGCTGGGAGCAGCCTGGGACAGTGGGAGRTGTCCCTGCCATGGCAGGGCTGGCACTGGGTGGGATTTAAGATCCCTGCCAACCCCACCCACTCTGTGACTCCACAGTTTTCATTTTAGTTCCACTCCTCCACACCTGTGTCAGCCCAGGACAAAGGCCCACCTGCTTGATGGTCTCCAGGGTGTCTGGGTTAATCCTGGTGATGAAGTTGGTCTCAGTACAGGCATAGTAATCCTCACCCACGGGGTAGACATTCACCAGGGCATTATCCGTCACCTCCACACCTTTGAAGTAGGAGAAAAACCTGAGCAGAGAAAACCAACAGGCAGTCAGGGGCTCCTGGGAAGCAGAGAGTCCTCGGGACATCCCAGCAGTGTGTGCCCACYCCAGGGTACCTGGAGAAGATGTTCTTGCAGGGGTCAGGGTAGGCGTAGGTGCCGAACTCCGTGATCACAATCCTCTTCTCCGTCATGTTGCGCACGTAGGCGTCGGTGCGGACAAACCTGGGGGCAGAGTGTGACAGTGACACCAGGCTAATACAGATACTCCTTGCATTAACCCTGGGACAGCTCTCCACAACCTCCCATTGCATCTGGAGCTGGGTTTCATGGTATCACTGCTAGGGCTCTTCCAACAACCACACGGACTTGAAATACCCAGCGTCTGGCACAGCCTGCTCCCAGCATTCCAGACAAGCAAACGCTCCCCTTGTGTGTGTCCCGTTCTCCTGGAGCCCTGSCCGTACCTCCGGTGGTAGGTGACGTGCCCCTCCTTGAAGTCAAACTTGTGCAGCAGAGCCTGCCCATCGAAGAGGTGGTAGAAGGGCTCTGAGCCCACCTCAAACARGCCAGGACCACATCTCAGGAGGCTTCCTCGCAGCCAGGTGGGAATCCTGCCTGTGGGGTGGGCACACCAGAACCAGGAGTTTTTATTSTGGCAGCAAGAAAATCAAAACTTCAACTCATTTTCTAATGAAACTTGGTGTCTAAACAGACATGAGCTCTTTAAGCTCTGATTTCTTCACCTCCACACCTGCTGTGACATTCAGTATGGAAATGTCTGAAGAGTTCCCCACCCAAACTGACCTTTCTCTACCCCAAATCACAGCCCTCTGAGCTCCTTCACATCCAGCCTGGAAGCCCCTGAGCTGCTGGAACAAAGGACAGCAGAGGGAGATGAGGCCCCAGACCCACCTGTGACRTGGGCAGTCACTGGAGAGGACAGCTCCTCCACTGTCTCAAAGAGCTTCTTGTAGCCTCCAGCAGGATGCTCCACCCTGCAAGGGGCACAGCTGGGTGAGCCCAGAGCAGGGGCACAGCTGGGAGCCCCTCCCAGGGAGGGATGGGTCTTTCTGCATGGGGTGATCCATGACTTGAGGAAGGGAGGAAGGAGAAGCACCTTTCCATGGGGAAAGGCTCTGAGGCTCCAAACAGGTGCTGAGAAATGTCCTGAGCACAAGGAGGGACAGGGACACCAAGGGGACAGCCCATTCTGCAGCCCAGCACACCCAGGATACCCAAATCATCAGAAAGCAAAATCCAGCTTGTATGTCCCAGCTCTTGGAAAAGCCTCTTTTTTTTTCTCCCTCTTTTTTTTTAATTTTTTTTTAAAGCAGAGAGTTCTTTGTTGGGTTCCAGTTTTCTCTGTTGCAGAGCCATGAAGACACACCAGGCACAGGCTGCTGAACTCTGCCCAGAGCAGCTGTGGCTGCCCCTGGATCCCTAGCAGTGCCCAAGGCCAGGCTGGAACAATCTGGGAAGGTGTCCCTGCCATGGCAGGAGTGGCACTGGATGAACCTTCAGGTCCTTCCACCCTAAACCATTCCAGGATTCCATGRTTCTACTCCAAATTCTGGTCAATCCTCTGAACCCTGGAGGTGAGCCTGTTCCCCCAGAGCAGAGCCACACCTTGGCATGGGATGTGGCAGCATGGACACGTGGAGACCTCCCCACTCCTCCTCCCCTCCCAACCCTGCTGCCCCCCGATTGCTCCATGTGGGCTGTGCTCCCAGAGAGGAGCTCAGGGATACTCACTGGCTGTACATCCTCCCTGCTGAAGGGCCTGAGCCTCCAGAGGCAAGCACAGAGCCAGGGCTGTGCTGGGTATTTATGGGGTGCTGAGCCCTGCCCAGGGCAGCCCCCACCAGTGAGAGCCCCTCGGGAACAGAGCCTGCTTTCAGCACCAAAATCCTCCCTGGGCTTTGGCAGCTTTTGTCCTGCTGCTCACACAAAAAGGGGCTTTCACTGTTTTACTGAGACCTAAATTCTTCCCAAGCAGAAGTGATTACAAAGGAAAAAAACACCCAGGGAAGAGTGAAACGGAGCCACTGGAGCYGTGCCGGGAGCTGGCACCAGCTCTGGGCTCTGCAGGGACCATCCTGGGTCCCACAGGAGAGATGGGACACTGGGGACACCAGGAGAGAAGGAAATGCCRGTGTCAGACACCAAGGAATGTCCTGAGCTGGARGGACCCACAGGRATCAYGGMTACAGACACCCAACAATSCCAGCCTGGGCATCCCTGGCAGCGCTGTCCAAACCCTCCTGGAGCTCTGGSRCCRTGCCCCTTYCCCTGGGCAGWGCCCAGCACCCTCTSGGGGAAGAACCTTTCCCAAAATCCAACCYAAACCTCCCCTGGCACAGCTCCAGCTGTTCCCTGTGTTCCTGTCCCTGTCACAGAGAATAAACTGGAGCTGCCCCTCAGRAGGAGCTGCAGCCCCTTGAGGTCTCCCCTCAGTCTCCTCCAGACTCAATTTTAGGAACCACCTCTAGTGAGAGCCAACATCTCTGCAAACAGCAGCGCTGTACAGAGCAATTCCACAGATTTACACGGCCTGAGGTTCCTGCTGCCCCCTCCCAGGCAGGGGCTGAAGGTGTTTGATCACCAGGTCCATTCCCTCCCGTGCAGATGGGAACAGCTCCAGGGACCCAGGCTGGGCTGAAGGGACACAGACAGACATGGAACCTGCCCTGTTCCATTTCCTACAGCCAGCACGTGAGGGGTGCCTTGGGGCCCTGGTTTTGTTTGCTTGGCAGTGTTTCCACTTGGACCAGGGTTCATTTAAGGCTTCTCACAGAAAAACAAGGAGACTGCACTGAGATCTTGAGGCCTCCCATAAACCTTTCTACTGAAGAACCATGCTTGTAATTTATTTATTCCCATTTTGGCTAAGTTCTGTCAAAACCTTAGAAGGGAACATTAAATAACCTGGATCAGGACCTGGGAATAATGAGGGCAGGCCTYTGAAAGCCAAATCCTGGGAAATGTGAGCTTCTCACCTACTAAGTTACTTAACTGGAACACCACATAAACARAGCATTTATGCAACATGGACTGGGGTGGGAAGCACTGGGAGCAAGCTCAGGCAGTGCTGAGTGCTGGGGGTGCTTGGTTACAGATGTTCCTGGTGTTCCAGGGGAGCAGCAGCTGCCCCTTGCCCCGAAAGCACAAAGTTACCACAGGACATCCAATCATCATTAATAGGGGGTAAAATGAGCCTAATTAGGGTTTCTTGTTTATGAGATCATTTTTATAAAATGGTATTTTTCTCAGGATCACAGATGTAGCAAGGAATTGCTGGCTGGGAGGTGGGGAGGCCCTGGCACAGCTGTGGCTGCCCCTGCATCCCTGGCAGTGCCCAAGGCCAGGCTGGGACAATCTGGGACAGTGGAAGGTCCCTGCCCATGGCACTGGGTGGGCTTTAAGGTCCCTCCCAACCCAACCCAGTCTGAGCTCAGAGCCATGCAGTAGATTAATTATCATTAATTATACCTTCCTGCAGATTTGAACTCCTGTGGGGGAACCCTGACCTTATAATAAGTCATAAGCAAATCCTTAACTCTGGATATAATAGGGAAAATGAAAGTATTCTGTTCTCCCTTCATGGATCATCCATCACTCCTGTTCTGAGAATCTCACCAACAGATCCAAAATGAATTTTCCATCAAAATGTCAGAAATGCACTTCAAGTCTTTTAATAGAAATAAATATCAAAAAGCTGATGAGAGTTTTACAGATGATATGAAGAGAAGCATTTATGGAGTGAGATAAGCATTTATTTATGGATCCAACTGGATCTCCTGGTCCTGAACTCAGAGAAGCTCCTTTGTTTAAAGACAAACATCTTGAGAATAGAAAAGGCACTTGGTCACAACACACACACATATAAAAACTGCAAYAAATGGCACAAATTCCTGACCACACATTTAAAGGTTGTAACAAGAGGCAGGTCATTAGTTTCCCATAAAAACATATATAAWTTTTTGGTAAACAACAGCTTTAGGTATATTTTCACATTTTCCTATTCCAATATATTGTAATAATTTGTAAACAGATAAATATTTTTGTTTTAAAGTTCTTCCAAAGTATCAGCACAAAAAGAAGGCATTTTGGCACCTTGCAGCACAGAGTCCATGTAAACATTTCCTCCTCCTTCAGCACAGCCAGCACCAAACTCCTGCAGCAGCTCCTCTGGGGAAYCCCCCAGACTTCCAGCAGGGAGAGGTGGCTCAGGTGAGGTGCAATCAGTACCTGAGGCTGTGAAATTTGGCTTTCCTGAGGCTCAGCAGGGGCTGTTTGATGGTGGGTTTGTGCTCCAGCAGCAGCGCCTCCGACTCGGTGTTAGGGAACCTGCTCCCGTAGATGTGGGGGTATTCCCTCTGGAACTGCAGCACACACAGGCTGGGACAGGAAACCCCACGTGCCAGAGCAAAGCCCTGACCCTAGAGCAAAGCCCTGACCCCCAGAGCCAAGCCCTGGCTTCAGAGCTGCCTCCCAGGGATTCCTGGGATAAATGTGTTCTACCCTCCAGGGAGCCAAGATTCAGCCTGCTTTGGAAGGCTTATCCCAGGAAAGCTGACCACTGATTCCATGAAAATACCTGGAATCAGAGCAGTGATTTGGACACTTTGCCTGTTTCCCATGAAAGGCCTCAGGGGAGGGACAAAAAACTGGAACTGCATCTGAACCTGAGCCAAACCTTTCCTCTGAGGGATTCAAAGCACCTCTGTAACTTCTGGTGTTGACACAATTGGGACCTTACCCTCTAGAAAGTGCCATGGATTTGGMTTTTCCTGGGAATTCCCAACATTTCCCATCAAGGACAATGTCCCAGCAGGCCCAAGGCAGTGCCCATCCCTGTGCTGGCACTGCTGAGGCACCTCCTCCAGTCCTGGCATCATTTCTGKGCCCCCATTTCCTTCCTCCCCTTTCCCCTGCTGCTGTGACTCATTTCTCACTCCTCACTTACTCTCAAACCAACTGGAACTAACCATTTTAATCAACTGTAATTTCAATCAACTACAAATCACCATGAATTCTTCTCCACATTCAGGAGTTTTGATGGCCTTGCCCCAAAGCAGACTCACTTTTGGAGGCCCACAGACACCACCACACGTGCAAGTCAGAGCTGCAGGAGGGGCACCAARGCCCAGTGTGGCTGCCCTGAAAAGCTGCTTGTTCCAAGGGGAGTCACAAGACTTGCTTAGGAGATTCCAGGACAAGTACAGAACGATTCCATTGGGCAGAAGGACTTGCCAAAAGAAAGAAAAACCCTGCAGGATTAAATCCTGCCAGAACTGCTGTGTTTCAGCCTCACTATTAGGCACGTTGTTGGTAGGCCAGGGAAGTGCAAGATAATCTTGAGCACTGGAAATGTTACAAAACACAAAGCCAAGGCCACCAAAAACAATGGTTCAGGATTGTCAACAGAGAGAGTTTGGTCTCTTCAAGCCAAAAATTATTGCTTTTAACACCTATTGAATTTAACCCCACCTATGGCTCTGGTGCCTGAGCCCTTCATCACAAAGGCACTGCAGAAGCAGATGAAATAAACTCACCTGTTTTAACTTTTTCTTTTTGTCCTTCACAGAGAGGTTTTTATCCTTGATGATGTTCTCCAGGAGCTCTGCCACTGCAGCCTGTGAGGTGGAGACCTTTTGTTCTTCAAACTCCTGAGGAGTGATCTGTTTGCAGTAGGAATACGTGGGCAAGATGGCACAAATGTCTTCTTTCTCCTGTTTGCACTGAAAGACAAAAGGGCTCTGCATGCACCTAATTCTGTACCATTTGAGTGAGTACCCAATAAACACCCACTCACAATCTGCAGAACATCCTAATTAATATCCATACATTCTAATTGTCCTGGGCTTATTTGCATTTTCCCAACCTTCAGAAGTAGCAATTAACAAATGAATTGCAGCTGTTCTCATGGCACCCACCTGAGCCATGCTCATGCCCTGGAGGTGATCCCACACTGCAGCCTGCAGGTAGGTGGGCACCTGGAAGATTTCCTGCTGGTGGTCCATGAGGAAGGACAGCAGGCGTGTGGAGAGGAGCTCATCCAGRGGCTGCTGCTGAGCACAGCACAGCACACAGGGCCAGAAGGTCTGCAGCAGCTGGGGAATGCAGCACAGCCTGAGAGACAGCTGGGGGGTCACTGCCCTCCTCCCCACTCACAAACCCCCAGCACCAACCCCCAGTACGGTCACACAAGGGGGAGGAAAAGGTAGGGTTGGCCCCTCATCCGAGTTAAAGTGATTTCTTTGGGATGGAGCAGCACTTTCAATTAAAAATACATCTTCTAAAAAGGCTTAACCTATAGAAAAATGAGCATCTTCACACAACTGTAGGACAGAATSCTGGGATGGTTTGGGTTAGGGCAGGGACACCTCCCACTGTCCCCAGGCTGCTCCAAGCCCTGTCCAGCCTGGCCTTGGGCACTGCCAGGGATCCAGGGGCAGCCCCAGCTGCTCTGGGCACCCTGTGCCAGGATCTGCCCTCCCTCTGAATAAAGAACTTCTTCCCACTTCTAATCTAACCCTAAACCTTCAGTTGGTCACCTTGAGACAAGTGAGGTGATGAMAACCTGCAGAGCCAACCTAACCCAGACCTAACACACACCAAGAGCCAGGTTTAAACTGGGATGAGATGAGCTTTGAGGTCCCTCCCACCCCAAACCAGCCTGGGATTCTCAATGGCACTGGCTGAGAGCTCAGCCTGAGCCATGAGCTGTGTGGTTTGAAGAGCTGCTCCTCCTCTCACCAAGGACCTGTTGCCCATGGCCTCGTGCAGCCGTGGCATGTCCACACTGCCACTGATCCTGGCCATCATCCTGAGCAGCAGCTGCAGCCTCCTGCGCCTCGGCGGCGGCAGCAGCACAGTGCAGATCTGCAGGGCTTGCACTGCCAGCCTCTCCAGGTGGGGCTGCAGCACATCTGCAAGGGAAGCACACACACAGCTGCCATCAACATCCAAGCATGGTTTTACCTCAGTATCACAGACTTCTTATCTTTCAATGTGATTGTTTGTGTTTCAGAAAAATCAGCTGTGACACACAAGAGAATGGACAGGCCTTTGTTCCTGTGGTCACCTTCAGCTTCCTTCATTATGGTGCAATTAGGAGCACAATACAATTAAGGAATGACACTAATTATTCCCAGAAAATAAGGATTTACAGAACAGAAAAAGAAATCTCCAACAGGCAGGTGTGTGCAGATTCCCTGCCCCCWGCACTTACCTGAGCAGAACAAAGCCAGTTACTGACACATCAAGCTCATCCTCCAAAGACACTACACACTACCATGTGTTAGCAGAGCTACATCAGTTTAAACAACTGAACCAGCAGATTGTCTTTAGAAACCCCCCAAATGCAGGCTCTGTGCCTATCACAAACCTAGCARGAGTGGCAGAGCAGAGGGAAGCAGGGTTAGTGAGGCCACAGGAGCAGGCAGTGCCACATGCTGCAGAGAGCCCTTACTTGTGCCAGCCAACACACAGGGGGAGGGGGGAGCAGAGCCTCCTGCCAGCTCTGTGCTGCTCCTGCACAGCCTCTTCTGGATGCTGATGGCCACACAGGGTTTGCCTTGTCCCCAGGGCTGAGGCTGCACTGTGATCTCAGCACTGGGCCTGTTGATGGCACTGCAGCTGCGGGAGCTGCTCCTGCCCAGCAGGCTCAGGGAGTGGCATGTTCCTGTCCCCTTGGATGTGTGGCTGCCAGCCCACAGCTCCTCACCCCAGGGACACGGGGCAGGAACTGTCCTGAGGCTCTGCCTTTGCCCTGAGCTGTCGCAGCCCAGCTGCAGCACTGAGCTCACTCTGTGCTGCTCCAGTTCTCCACTTCTCCTGGTACTGCTCACTCCTCCTCTGTTACACACACTTGCAGCAGCAGCTCCAATCCTTTCCAAGGAGTAACAYCTTGTCCTAAAAGCTCCAGCTGGCTCTTGGTCATTCCTGAATGCTGCAAGATTCTGGCAGCTCCCTCCTATCAGGTTCCCAGCACTCCCTTGCTGACATCTCAGTTTGTGCTGCTGCCACTTCTTTCCATGTTGGTTTGGGGCTCCCAGCTCTTCTGAGGAAAACCTCCTGGAAGCTTCTCCTTTCTCCTTCTTGTCAGGCTCTTTGAGGAGCAGGCTTAGGAGAAGACACTCAGTGGACTTGAAAGAGTTCAAGGGAGGAGTTTTTGAAGGCTGAGGGTCACATTTCTCCTCTTGGACAGAACGTTTTCCACTGCCCAGATCAGGAGTTTGGATGAAGCCACAAATAACTATCAGGAAATGAAAGAGATGTTAAAGGTGCAAGTGGTATGAAAATGAACCAGTTCAGAGAGCTGCTAACTGGGCAGACAGGAAACAAAGCTAAGATATTAATTAAGATATTAATTAAGAAGACTTTAGTTCAGTCCCAAAGCAATTTGACAAGGTCATTGCAACCAACATGCAAGAACAAGGACAGGTAACACTGCAATAGTGAGGAGCAGGCAGAGCAAGCACATCTTTGGAAGTGTTTGTTATGGAGTATTTAGAATGTGAGCTGAAACAGCAATTCAAATGGGAAATCAAGAGGCAGAACTACATTTGAATGAACACTGATTCACAATGGAGCAGTGATGATCCTCCTCAGAYTGGAGCTCCCACAGAGATGAGGGGCCAAGCTCTGCTTTCAATCACACATTTGTCCCCCAGCTGATCTGAACTGAGAGCTTCCCTGMCTGTTCCTGAATTCATACCTACCTAAGATATTAACAAAGAGCTCATAGTACTCAAAGGTGAGCAGTGGCTCAGGAAGGCTGAGAAAATAATCAGCAACTGTTCTGAACACGTCCCGCTCAAAGCCACTGTAGGTGGCCTGGCTCATCTCATTGTTCCTGGGCCCTGCAAGAGGGGGAGAAAGGAAATTCACACCAAAAATCCACAATCCCATTAGAAAAGAAAGTTYTGAAGATCAGCCTAAATTTATTCTTGTTTCACAAGCAAAGAATCCTCTCAGCAATGCACAAATATTGTATCTGGCACAATCTGTAAGCAAAACCAGTGTAAGAGAGCCCAGGCAGGAACTGAGGAGCTGTGCTCAGTTCTGTTCCACACTGAGAAAACAAAAACAGAAAAATTCATCTGTGGGCTTTATAGGCTCCTCAGCAAAATAATAACCAGCCCTTAGTGTGTCCCTTCATTGCCAAAGCACAGTGATCCCAGTCCTCCCACAGGGAGCTCAAGCTCCTTCAGCAAAAGGAAGCTCAGCACATGGAAAAAAAAAAGCTCATTATCTCTGGTTTCATTTGAGAGGCACTCAGCTAATTAATTTATAGCTGAGTGTTTAAAACCAAAGAAAATTGATCTCCCCAGAAATGCAGGAAATGTTTTGATCCAGGTAAAAGCCAAGGACTGGAAAAGCAAAGTGCCTTTCACTCCTGAAAAACTGCATTAGAGAAAACCACCCACAGGATTTGCCCAGTTTCTGAACTGAGACATCACAGCTGGTTTCACACACACAAATATTTCCCTTTCAACTCTCAAAAGAGGTTTCTGGAACYTGAAAGCTCTTCATGACTTACAGTAGGCCAAGCACTTCATGGCTGACAGCACCCAGTGAGGGAGGTCTTCTGAAACCCAAACAGATAAATGCAGCATTTAGACTTGAGCCCAAGGAATTAACAACTAATAATGGCTCACACCTATTAAATAACACCCAGAGTACAAAAGATTAAATTTAAAGCTGATTTTAAACATTGCTACACATATAATTTTGCTAGGATAAAGGGGAATAACTTCAAGCTGAAGGTGGGCAGGGTTAGATGGGAATTGGGAAGGAGTTTTTRGCTGGGCTGGAATTCCCAGAGCAGCTGTGGCTGCTCCACCCCTGGAAGTGTCTAAAGCCAGGCTGGAGCAGCCTGGGACAGGGGAAGGTCCCTGCCATGGCAGGGGTGGGATGGGAGTTAAGGTCCCTGAGCTGTGGGGGAAAAGTGCAAACAACAGGCTGTGAAACAGATGGGTTGTTATTGATAAACAGAGAATTTGTGAGCAGATCCAGGGCAGTAACACTCACCTGCTTTGTCCTGCAGGATCACCACCCCGTGCTTGCTGGTGTGGCTCATGTTGTACATGACAAACTCAGGGATGATCTGGGCTGGCTGCAGAACCTCCTCCAACGAGGGCAGTCCCAAAATGGTTTGCAAACTGGGCAGGAAGAGAGCAAAGGTTTGCAAGGGATGAAGGAAAACAAGTTCTTTCCATATCTATTCACAAACTCCTGCTGAGCTGAAGTGCTGTTTGGCAATTCTCACTGCCAGAGGACAACCTGAGGACACTTTTCCCTGGGACAAAGCAGCAAGGAAGAGCACCTGTGGTGTTTAAAATGTATTTCAGCACCAGCACATGACCAGAAATTCCTTAAATGCAACAATCCAATGTTAATRAACAGAAATATAAACAGAATACACAGAAAACCTGTGTAAACAACAGAAAAAAATCAACTTAAAACATTGTTCAAAAAATTAAAAACAAATTGCAAAGGCTTGCTTGGGCTATTTCAGACTGAAGGAGAAGGTGCTGTGTGTCATTCAGCACTTACTGGATCCTGATGATATTTCTCCACGTCTCTTGCACATATTCCTGGCTTATTTCCCTTTTYTCCAGTGTGTCTTCCTTCTTTTCTTCTGCTCCATCAGGTTTTGGCCTTGCCAAGTTCTCCTGAAAATGAGCGGTTTATAGTGTAAGATAAATGAGCCTCCTGAGGCAATTAAAAATTAGAGAAAACTGGAATTAGAAGAACAGGGCATTCTGTGGAGCATTGAATTCCACCTGCAGCCTCAGCACTGAAATGGAAGCACAGAACTAAAAAGAAATAAAAAAAAAAAACCTGATCAATCCAAAATCAGCAATTTAAAAGGTAAAACCACCTCAAATCCAGATGTATTAATCTGTGAATTATTCTGCCTTCAGACTGGAACCTAAATTCAGAATTTATGCACACAAGTCTCAGCTGAATCAAGGGCCACACACATTCACCTTCTCCCAAATGATTTGTGCCTTTTATTTGTCCCCCAAAGATAAATTCAATTCCAACAAGGCCATGTTGTGCAGGTCATTTCTGGGACTTCACCTTCCAGCCCTCCCAATATTTAAAATCCCTTGGCAGGGGTAATTCTGCATTGACAAAACAAACAAAACCCAAAATRAAATAAAACCTCCTCTCACATGAACTTATTTCTTAATATTTCTCAATCCCTTAAGACCAAGCTATTTTTATGAAAGGAAGATGCCACGACAGAGCAGTGCCACTAAATTTTAGAAGAATAAAGACAAGACAACTGCAGTGCTGTAAGGAACAGAAGTCATTACCAGAGACTGCAGGAAGGGCTGCTTTTTCAAAGCCYTCTTGGATGAACTGGGCAGTTTTAAAAGTTTTCCTTTGTCTCYAGAGAAGTTTTCCAAGTTCTCCCTKGGTGGGCTTGGTAGAGGCTTGACTGGAGATGTTGGAGGAAATCTGTAAAGGATAGGAGAGGCATTAAACACATTTGGAATTGATCTGTAATCAAATAAACGACTTGACAAAACAAAACCTCTCATTCCAGACCAGTGTGATTCTGTTAATTCATTTAAAAAAGCAAAACACTGATTTTTTTTTTTTAATTGGTATGATAAATTAGCTTTGGGCTGTTTTCCTTGATGCCAGTTCAAGCTGAAGAAGCTGGCACAGCCTGAGCCCAGAAGTGAGGGCCATTAATACCTTCCATTGCAGAGCTGYTTGGCCCCGTTCCCCACTCAGACTTTGTGTGAAAGGTCCAAGAGAAGCAAACCCAGCAGGCAGCTCCTACAAAACACCCTGGCTTCACTCCAAAGCACTGGAGTGCAGTTTGKGAGTGCAGT
Source organism: Alauda arvensis (assembly GCA_902810485.1). Classification (NCBI taxonomy): domain Eukaryota; kingdom Metazoa; phylum Chordata; class Aves; order Passeriformes; family Alaudidae; genus Alauda; species Alauda arvensis. Next base: position 6,151 of record CADDXX010001187.1, on the reverse strand, counting down.
TTGTGCTCCAGCAAAAACCCCGGGCAGACAGAAGCCTGGGCACACACAGGAGTGATGTAAAACACCCAGAGGAGCAGAAYGACGCGAAAAACCGACTTTTTACCCAACGTGCTCAACCCAAGGCAAGTTCTTTTCTGCAAACCTGAGCATTTCCAAGGAAACCCCTCACCCTCAGAGCCCGGGGAACAATTCCAGCCGCAGTACCTGTACAGGGCGCCGTTGTCCTCCAGCTCCTCYGTGCCCCAGCGGCCCTTGATGTCCTCGATGATGTGGTTTTTGAGGAATTTGCGCAGCAGCTGCACGGTTTGCTGCCGGCTGACGTGCGGCCCGAAGCTGCCGTGCCTGCGSAGCGCCTGGTGCAGCCACTCGGCGGCCTCGGCGCCCGTGAAGCAGCGGCCGTGCGAGCGCAGGAGCTGCCGGTGCCGCCGCAGCGGCATCCCCGCTCGGAACAGCCGCGTCACCTCGTTCCACTGCGGGCAAACSGGGCAGCGTGTCGCGACATTGCGGGGGGGGCGGCCCTGAGTCGTGTCACGACAGCAGGGCAGGCATCAACGCGCCCATTAACGCGTGGGAGGTCTCCAGGTACACCCCATGTCGCGACAGAGGGGAGGGGGATGTGCCASGGCACCCACATATCACGGCACGGGGTGTCGCTGAGCAACGATGTCGCGACAGCGAGCGGGGCGTCCCAGGGCTCCCCCACGTGGCGATAGCGGGCACGGCGTCCCCGGGCACGGCATAGCGAGAGAACGGACACGGGGCACGCACCCACGTGTCGCGACAGCCAGCAGCGGGTCCCGCACGCTGTGACAGCGAGCAGGGCGAGCCAGGGCTCCCACGTGTCGCGACAGGGAGCGGAGGGTGTCCCTAAGCACCGTCACGACAGCAGGCAGGGGGATCCCAGGGCACCCAGCTGTCGCGGCAGCGGGCACGGCGCATCSCTAAGCGCCCCTCAGTCGTGACAGGGGTCCCGAGGGGGCAGGGCCACCCTCCCGTCCCGCAGCGCTCGCACGGGTGCCACGGCGCCCCGCTCGCTCCGCAGCGCAGCAGCCGCGCCCACAGGTCCCGCCCCGTCCCGGTGCGGCAGCAGCCACGCTCGATGCTCACCAGCCTGGTGGCGCGGTACGGCCCCGGCCCCGGTCCCAACCCCGGTCCCGGTCCTGGTTCTGGTCCCGGTCCGGCCATGGCGGCCCCTCAGCCGGGCAGCGCAGCGCCCCCTGCCGGCCGCGCCGCACGCACAACGGCCGCCACCCCCGCCCCGCCGTTCGAATCCGCCGGCGGCCGCTGATTGGCCGAGAGCGGCGCACGCGGCGCGTGACGTCACGCGGCGGGCCGGGCTGAGGGGACGCTGCGGGCCGCGGGTTCGGGTCCCGCCCCGAGCGCCTTCACGGGCGTTAATTGTTAACCGTGATTAACAGTAATTACAGAAAKTCATTAATCCCAGTTCGTTACTGAGCAGTCATTGACGCGCTGGGACAGCCGGCCCCGCCTCACGGCAGAGCTGAGGTGTAGGGGGTGGCACTGGGGGGGCTCTGCGGCCCCTCCCAGCCCAAAGCAGTGGGGGATGCTGKGGCAGGAGGAGCTTTGGGTGGACACCTTCACTTGGGTTTGTCAGGATTTAACCCCTCTGTGCAATGAAGGTTATTCTGGGTGTGG
>CADDXX010001186.1:6273-80533 GCA_902810485.1 Alauda arvensis | reverse complement strand
AAAAAAAAATTGTTTTCTTAAAATTGCTGAGCCAGGAGACAATGATCTTGTTTTCCTCTGTCATGAAGAGAGGAGTATGTCACTAGATTTTATCCCATTAGCAAATGGTCCATGAGAATGGAACAAACCACTRTATTTGTCTCCTGGACATCAGCCTTGCTTGTCCTGAGTCAGTGCAGACTTAAGAGCTCTGCTTTGCTTTTAAAATATGATCAACATTTCACACAGTTTTGATATCAAACCCTTTCACAGCTCTGCTCAGAGTCAGTATCCATATCACCATCCACTTATCATAGCACTGCAATGCTGTGCACTGCTTCTGTCACTCTGTTGAAGTAGGTGGCTCATTCCAGTATTAAACACTTAGAAGGCACTGATGCATTTGTCTCATTAAAATYGCACATGGCTCTTCTTTATCTGGGTTTATCTAATTTGCAAAGAATTTATCCCAGAAGTTGCCATCAAGTTCGCTTTATCTTCCTTGCAGATTTCATCACTGAAAGGACATGTTCTGAACCACAATCCTGAAAAATTAGTTTTCCCTCATTTCTGCAGGGATTTTGTTTGTTATTAAATTCTCCAGTTATTTTAAATTTTATTTTAAAGTTCTTCAATAATTTACCCAATAAACGTTTATTTTATCAAAATGATTTTTACTTYTTTGATTAATTTTTACATAGTTGGAAAGTGATTGCTCTTTACTACATGAATTAATATCATAAATTGCTTACAATGCCCACCTCACCTTTTCCCTGACTTTATTTAAAGGATCTTTRTTTCATGGAGGGGAAAACATAGTGTACTTTTATTTGTCAAGTAAAGTTAAATAAACTCCATTGACCCYCATACACAAACCCAACCAGCTTCAAGTCTCCTTCCTCACTTCTCCAGGTTCCATAAACCAATCGTTCCTGTCAAGCACTGCACTTCTTTTGCCTACTTCAATTCTCTGGGGAGAAGTTCATACTCCATGTAGCAGTATGTTATTCTCCAGAGAAAGATCCCTTTTCATTTATTCCAGTCCACCTATGAGAGAGGCTGGAAAACACTGTATAACCCCTGTGGAGGCTATGCAGTGGAAAGACCTACTRTTTAATGGAACACAGCATCCTGAAGTACTAAAGCAACTGAGAGGTAATAGGAGGAAGGAATACAAATAGATGGAAAACACATGAAGCCTCCTTATCTACTTCCAACAGGCATTAGAAATGGAAAAAAAGATGGTCCTTCACTTTTTATTGCTGAATTTGGAATAYGTGGGTCTAAATTAGATGCTCTTGCTCCCTGTTGCTCTATGTAATAGAGAAATTTTAATGGACTTACTGATGTCCCAAATTAATTTAGTTTCCTAGTGATCCAGTTAACTGTGTTTTCAAACTGTCAAGATAGCTGAAAAATCATTTTTTATACCTTCCTAAGCTCTAGCAGTTCCTATTTGCTCTCCCAAATCAGTTGGGAAACAGGTGGAACAACAATCTTTCTTCCACCTCTGAATGGAAGRAGGAAATTTCTAGTAAAAATTCTTCCATTTTTTGTGAATTTCTTTATATTCTGTAGCAGCTGRATAGAAATAAATGCCACTGTTTAAAATGCACAGGGCATGGTTCAGAGTGCAAATGACACATTTATAAATCACACACACTCTTCTCAACTTCTTTTCACTCATAAAGCATTATTACACCCTTGGTCCCAACACCCGACCTGACAGAAGATGAACACTGCCAACAGTGTGATAACATCAGAGGCATCTCTTGAAAATAATTCAGGAGTCAYCAAGAGAAGCAAAAACGTTGAAAGAAAAAGTAATAACCATGTGACAAAGTAAAAGTTAGTGCTGAATATAATGATGAAAAATAGATCACAGAGCACTGTGGACATCTCTTTGAAAAATTAGGTCATAGCAATAAAGCTTAAGAACCCAAAGCATGATAAAATGGAAAAAACTTAATCTTTCTTAATCTTTATACCCACTTTCTATGCACTTTTGCATGACTGAAGGAGGTTTCACTTTGCCTTCACTTAAAACTACATTGTAATATAACTTCTGCTACAATGTGTAATTTGTTGGTGCTAAATCAGATTGCCTRCCTTTTACAGACGATCCTGTTCTCTAGGTGTTTGCTCCTCAAATTCAATAGTAAATACTGCTACATATAAATACAGAGGAAAATGATTAAAATATTTTCTCTTAGCTCACATATTTATAATCCGAAATCTGTAGCTGACTTGTTTTATGAATCACCTWACTAATATAGTGCAGGAACCCACAGAGAGAAAAATTACAGAGTTGTCAAGCTGTTCTGATGATTCTGATACTTGTACAGAGCTCAAAACTCAGATGATATCTCTAGAGATGTCTTGCTTCATGAGATTACAGTATAAATAGTGGTTTCTTCAGAATTATTATTTCCTGGATTCTTTAGGGATATATTAGCATATCAACTCTAAGTCACTGCATGCTGCTTGTGACCTTCTTTCTGAAGCAGGAAACTTTGTTCTTAGGAAAGTTCCCCTGAATTATAAACTATGGTAGGTTAGTATGGTCATACCAACACTCAAATTCATCAATTTGTAGAACTGTTGTTGCATACAGCTGTTCATATTTTATACCAAACATTAAGAATTAAAGTATAAAAGAAATCCCATTCTGAATCTTCTGTGGTTTTTTAGTGTTGAACAAAACCAAGAATTTATGGCAGAGTATGGCAAGACAGCCYACAAGAATTTTTTTTCTTTACAGATTAGCAAATATTGAGTACAAAGAATCTCCTGCCATTTTTGTTGCATTGCACTGTTGATAATTTTTCKAGCTGGGCAAAGAACTCTCTATCAGTCTTGATGAAAATTACATAATCATTATTCTGAACTGCATTTATAATCATCTTCATTTTAAACTTCCTGCTTTGCCATGGCCTGTTTTCATTAAAGCCTCCTGTTGCTGTTCATTTCCACACTCTGCTCCAGAACTCCATTWCTAGGCAGGGAACATTGCAATCATAAAAACTTCAATAGACTGTTGAGTTGCTAAGTTTCCCCTTTTACAGGACAAATCAATRTGTATAAAGTAAAGGCAAAGTCTCAGTTCCAAGCCACATGGACTACTCCTATTGCTCATTGACCAAATGCAAGGAAATCATTCCACGGCAAAACAACATATTCATTYTCTTTTTACTTCTGAGAGGAACACTATGATAAGCAACTTACTCTTCTCCCATATTTAATTTGGATTGTGTAACAGGAGTATTGCTTTGCAGAACACTGACAAAACACAAATCAAACCAAAAAGACACACACAGAGTACAAACCCTCATCCTGACTGTATTCTTGCAAAGGCTGGATACATACCTGAGTAATTAATGTACTTTTACCCGTTCTTTCTAAAAGTTTTTAGACACACCTCAAGTGAATCAGCCATTCCTTCTTACTAACCAAGATGCCTCCAGTAAACAGGGATACCACAGGTTACCAAAATACCACCATCAGAAGATAACAGATGACAGAGGCATTCAGTGGGAGGAGCTGGCATACAAATCAAGGCTCAGAGTTAAGCCACTGTGCCTGACCCTAGCTGGAACTCTAGCCTGGCTTTCTGTAGGGTAACCAAGCACAGGAGCTCTCTGTTCTTCCCTCCAGCCAGGCTCACACATCTAAAGCTCTACCTTCGTTCTGGGGATGACCTTCTCCAGTCAACACAGTAAGAACACTTGGGTGGTATGAAAACATAATTATGAATGTGAAAATGAAAAAACCTTTTGTTAATAACTTTTTGATTAATTAGCTGAACTTTACTGGTCAATTGCTTTTGATGAATTTGTGGTCTGGGGTCTTTTGTTCTTTGCTTTTAGAGCAATGGGCTGATACTGTTAAAAAGAAATTTGATTGTTGTTATTGTAAAGCAAAATTTAAAATTACAGTGGATTTTAGTATATGAGATCTGGCCCAGATTCAAACTTCACTTACATGGCTATCAATATGGAACAAATCTGATGTAACAAATTGGCCAAGCTAYGCTAATGACCAAACAGAAACTCACATTTCACAACTGAAATGTTATTACATATGCTACGTTATACTTGCTCCCAGCAGCACCGCCAAAATTTTAAAAGAAAAATCTTAAAATYAAGAATTAAATCAAAGTACATATATTATACTACTATTAAATATAATTACTTTTTTCCAATTTCTCATATGGTGTTTTTATTGCTGTAGTCTCAGGTATGTTTCTGTTGGCAGGAACCACCAGACATTTGAAAAGCTTTGCATTAAACTGCCTTTCTATGCCATTCTGCATGCTTGGCCTAAATAGAATAATTTTTTTCCCCTTAACTAGTCTAAACCACATGGACAGAAATAAATTGTAAAACATGATTTCCCATACAAATGATCACATTTCTTGTGATTAAATTTCAGGCAGTTATAATGTTATCTGTTTCTTTTGACAAGTACAATTATTGTCGGAATGTGCACCCAAATTGTATTTCACTTTCTGAAAAAGAGCTCATTACAACCAAGAAAGTCTCTAGTAAAAGGAAGGCACAGTAAAAAGTATTCTATAAATATTGACTTACCCTTAGTACCTGCCAGCAAAAATGCAAATAGTCACAAATCTCAGATGTAAAGGAAATACAATAAAACCAAGAAACAGGCAGTCTTATACACCTGCACCAGTAAAGTGACTTCTAGATTCCCGTTTGTCCAAACTGAAAACAGCCCAAACAAAGAAAGATGCTGTAGATGGATGTTTTGTTTCATAATTAACATCTCATATATATATAWATTCTGTACCATTATAGGGTAGAATATTGTATATTGACGTTAGTTTTGCAAGATACTTGAAAACCAGCTTATGGTTCATAGTTGTCCTATTTTGTTCTTTGCCTGGTACATTTGACCATAGATGTYAGGCTTTTAAATCACCCATGACCTAAGGATGCAGTCTGATTTCTGATCTGAACCCTTCTGCTGTTGCTCATTTTCAAGAAGCAAAAACTTTACAGGGATGACACTGAGTAGTTGGTAGATCCTTCCCACTCGGAGAAATGGTGTTCCCAGACCTTCAGAGAACCTCCATATCACATATCATGTTTCCTGATGCCTTAGAAATAAACTTAGTTCCAGCAATAAGACTGGGAACATGGACTAACATTTTTGAGGCCACTTGGGAAACAGCTCTTTCTAAAATCAGAATTTAAGTTTATTTATAAGTATGGTAGGTCTGTGGTGACAACAAAAGACAATTTGGGGAGAGAGAGAGAGGGGTGTGGTGAGGGGGAGAGAGAGAGTGAGTATGCACTTCACTACTGCAGCCCCTTCCCACACAGTAAATTAATTCCTTGAAAGTTTGTTGCAATCACTGTGTGTTGTTATCTGCAGTGGCTTAGTATAGTTCATAWCAATTTTCCCCACTCTCAGCTCTAAGCCTGCAACCGGGACAACTAGGAATGTCTCCTGACCCCTCAGGTGGAGCCTGAGCTCTGCTGAGATCTGTTAAAATCTAGCACTTCACTAGGATCAGAACTCTTCTGTCCCCATTGAGCCTCTACTTGAAACATTTTGCACTGGTGTAGCCGATCAGCCAAAGCAAGCTAGAGGGAGATACATCCTGCACAATGGCTTTTCCAAGTACATGAACYGGCAACTTCTGTAGAAATCCATAAATTAATTTGTAATTCAAGTCTCAAGTCRGCTCATTGTTTTGTTTCTGCTATGTGGGTCTTTTTTTTTAATCCCACACAAATACAGAATTAAGTGGTTCATAGACATGTCATGTAGAACAATAATTCAAAATACTGCTTTATTCTTTTGTCCGCTGCCTTCCAGTGTTTTTCCAGTCTCTTGTACACAGAAGCCAACTTCATATACATTGCTGACACAAAACAATTTTAAGTTTCTTTCCCCCAGAAATGGCTTTTTGTTACAGGACWGGAAAAGAAATAATTCAATTTTATGTTTGTTTTATTCATAGCAGTTCCAGGGTTTTACTGATGTTATCATTGCAGAAGCATAGCCATTTAAAACAGACTTCAGAGATTTTATTTAGTGAAGTCATTTGTGCTTTAGCTCCAGGTATAAGCCTTGCTATTCCAGTGTTACACAGACAGYAAGGGCTGGCTTACTTTTTAACTGTACGAAGACATTTAGAAAATACTGATTACTTTAAAAAAAAAAAGAAAAAGGGTAAAACCCCCACACATGCCCTTTTTTCCACATGTYCTACTCACCCTAATATATCAAAGGTYGACTAAAGAACAAACAAATTGTAGGSAACAAAAAACACATGAATGCACATTTTATCAAACATAGAGAGAAAAGCAGGGCAGGAAGAAGGTCAGTTGTAAAGGTAAAGAATGATAGATGGTAAGAAATGCAGGGAAATTACTCTGTCCATTTTTTCTGTTAGATAAATGATGGATACTGCTGTAGAAAGGTTTCATGAGACCTGTGAAAAATGCAGGGGTATTCTTTGGGAGAAGAACTGCACATCTGGAACTTGGGAGACATTTCTAAGGATATTTACAAGAAGCCTCAATCTTACCCTTAGATAAATAAGAAGGATTTCTGCCACTTTAAAAGGGAGTGAGACTGATCTTTTTGGTTTCCTGACAAGGTAATATGGAAAAAGGCTGTCCAATAACTCRTATGCCAAATGGGAAAAAGGAAAACAGGTTAATTTAATATAAGATAATACTTCAATAAACCACTGTCATTGAATTTAAACATCCAAGMATGAAAGCACTACAACAAAAATAAAGTTTTGTCTTAATATAAGTATCTCTACAGAATGTAAAATAGTCTAAGAAAATCCGATCAAAATTTGCAGGGAGAACAAGAACAGAAGATAACTGAAATTCACCCAAAGTGAAATTAAAATAAAATAGGGCAACAAAGACCAATTTTATCAAATATAATTGAATAATGAGGAACAATAAAAGCAATGAAAATAGTTTTGAATATTGAATCCTCTGAAAAGTTGAAAGGAAYTTAAAATTCCTAGGTGAAACAGAACCAGACTGAAGAACAAGGAAGTTGTCTCTCCATGATAGGAGAGGAGAAAAGAGAGAGATTCACACACACAGAGCGATCTCACTGCAGTAAGATCTTTGATTGTAGTACTCATACATAGTTCTCTAAAAGTCAGAAAATTAACTGGGTGTGGCTGTCCCACCTTTAAGCAGGAATTCTATCATGMGTCTGGATTAAGTGTTCTTGTAACTACTTTTTTAGATCTACATTCKTAGAATCTGTCTTTGCTCCATATAAAACACAATTCTGTCTCTTGGTGTACTCATTTGTCAGCATGAAAATACTTTGTTTTAAAATTGAGATAGCCTCCCTGCTTGGGCAGCTTGTGTTGGACCATTTGCCACACAAAACCTGATTCACGTCACACACTTACCATTTGGTCCGTTCAGCATCTGAAAAAAATTACTCTAGAAGATTCCATGAAGAAATATTTGCTCAGCTTAAAAACAAAAATTTTTCTCTTTTTTATTTTTCACATTATATTGAAAATGTAAACATTAAAGCAGTAATTCTTCCACTGTATACTCACTTATGTAGCTCCACTCCCCCAGAAATAACATCTCCTTGGTTCCCTGAAGCATAAGRCCAGAGCTCTGTGTCATATTATTGTACTTATTTCAAAATTGCTTATTCCTCTTGCTTTGGCACTCAATTCAAAAYAAATGAGGGATTTTATATTGCTCCTGAATGTTGATGTAGGTTGTAATAGTAAAAAGCAGCAATACATTTTGGCAGTTCTATGGAAATCCTCCAAAGGTTGCATTTAATACTTCCTGGGTATTTATTTAGGCAAAATAACTAAATATCAACCATGTGTTTCCATTTATTAAAGGCCCCTCAGGAACACAGGCAATCAATATCTTGACTCAGTRACTTCTCCAATTTGCTTTTAAAAGTGTGTGTTTTGGGGATTTTTTTCTTCATTTCTATTGCTATGTATTTATTCTAGCAAGGGCATAKTTTAAAGAGAGGAGAAGTGAGACTTGCATTTGTCAAAATTGCCCATTTAGTCCACAGTCTCAAGCAGARCCTTTAAGAGTTTCACCATTGTCAGAAATGAGATTTAATCCTAAATAGGATGGTGCATCATGCCAGTTTTCCAAAACAGGTTTTATGCTGTAATTTCTTAAGTTCTTTTAGGTATCTGAAAACTTATCTTATGGAGTTCCCTCAGGATAAAGACAGAGCTCTTGAACTTGTTTTCACTTTCTGACCTAAGCCTGTAGAACAGGAGCGATGGGATGGATCAAAGATGTTTAAAAAAAGCTGTTTTGCTGATGAGATATGCTTTATGAGTCTGCAGAGGTTCATGCTTACTAAATGCTGAAAATTTTCACCATTAAATCAGATTTGAGCAGCAAAAGCTCCCATTCAGAAATGGCAAGAAGTACATATATAAGCAAGAAAAGTGATAAATGCCTCCTAGCACATCCTCCCTATCACACAGCTCAAAGTTCAGAATGCAAACAACTAATAGAAAATTAAAGTTCAGTTACAGAATGGAGTGTTCTTGAGCTTCAGTGCAATGAAGTGTAAAACACAAGTGTGGTTAATACACAAACTGAAAGCCTTTGGGATTTTATTTTGTTTTTCRTAGCTAGAATGGTTATGTTTCTTCATGGCAAACAATTCTTGTGAATTCATAAATAATTATACACACACAGAAAAAGAATCAATCAATAGTTTCAACATTATATCCCTGATACTGTAGCAGAAAAATAACATCATACCTGGTGAACCTGTCACTGCTCACAAGAAACAAAAAATAATCATTGTAACAATAATGTGCCACTATTGTCATTAAAAATATGATAATCCTCTTCAAAAGAATAATTGCTAAGAACACAGGAAAAGCTGACCTTGCTGGAATTCAGTCCTGAATTTGTTGCCAAATTATTTCTGCCAAAAGGCAGGAAATTTTTTCGGGTTACAGGCCTGAGGCAAAYGAGAATATCATCCATCCCAGGTACCCAAGACAAGTTCTGCAGGAGTATGCAGAAGCTATGCATGACATTAACTATTCCATCAAGATTTAGTATCTGTTATTAATTTAAAAAAATATTAATTCACCATAGAATCCTATTGCTTTCTGTACTATAAAAGTTAGCTATCATCCTGTCTTGGTTAGATGACCAGCCAGCCCTAAAGATAAAAGTACTAAAAATGCAAATAGGGAATTGGGAGACCGAGATAAAGGAATGGCAGATTTATTAAGCAATTACTATATATTTTCTGCCTTTAGATGAAGAAAGAGGATTGATGGACTGCTGCATGCCATATTGAATGGTATAATACAGTTAGCAATTGTAGTGCACAGATAGCAATGGAAATGGGTCTGAAAAGATTAGYCATGTATTAAAATAGACAAAGTACTCTGTCTAGCGATACATTGCTAAGAGAGTGAAGGAAATGAAGATGGAAATGAAGAAAGTTTTTTTGTARCACTAATCAAAAGCCTGAAAAATATTAGAAAATAGCCATAAAAGAGACTCTGRTCACTTTACCCAGTCTGAACCAAACTATTGTGATACCCTCTCARCTTGCAGCCAGCAAAAAGAAAACCTTTCTGGAGAATGAGCCTTGTAGCACTACCTGAAGTACCACAATAGATGCGCACTTGTAATCTCCCTGACAGCAGAGTCCAAAAACCAGAAGTCTCCCGTGCTGTCATGACATAAGCTTACTTACCCTAGTACTCCAGAAGGTTTTGGYGCATCCACTGATCTGTAGATTATAGCAACAAAACTTCTGACTTCTGGAAGTCCAATGACTGCAGAGCAGATACATACAAACAATAGTCTGGCCTGAAGAAAAAGCAGAGGGAGAAGAATTCAGTAGCTAGATTTTCTTGCCTTGAATCTGCAGTATTGATTTCTCCATACTATTACTTTGGCAGAGAAGTAAATGGAGGTTTAAGGCATTTAATATTACAAGTTCACATCCTGTATGTTAAGATTCTCTTTATTTAAAACATATTGCCACCCTCCTATAAATGACAGACAATATAGTTTTAAGAAAGTGTTCTTAGAAGGATAATGTCATATTTGCAGTACAGAAAAAGGTTCAGTGTMTTTATAAAGTAGCTGAGCACTACTGAAGGAGGATGAACAGAGTCACAGACATATTACTATCAGATTTAGTGTAACGGATATATTCCACAGTGAATGGAAAACATGATCTGACAGAGACCAAACATGAATTTAAGAGATAAATGTCATAAGTGACTTGCAGGAAATTTTTTAAGATCTTACCATTACAGCAGGCATGTGGAAATATTGAACACTTTAGTTTTTCAGAAGCATCTGATAAGAGCATACCCTGAATATCACCTAACAAAAAGTAAGGCAAGAAGGAGGCATAACAAAAGATCCCAGCACCACCCATGGGGTAAGAGCAGAGCTGAAGCAAACAGAAGCTGGTGACTGGATTGCAGGCCAGGCCACATGGTTCTCATGGGGAAGCAAAGGTGTCCTGATCTCCTGAACTCTGCTGTGTGGGACTTCGTATGTGAAGCAAAGGACTTCTGCAAAAGACAGAGTATCATGTTTGCTCCCASAGAGAGAGGTGAAGCTGACACAAATTAAGGGGAAGGAAGATGCAAGATTCCSCAAGACTAAGAATGAGAGAATTCATTTCCCCTCAAAAACTTTCGTAGTTAAGCAATGAGTTGTGATTCAGTCTTCATCTGATCCCTGCTGTTTGCCAGGATTGTGCACTGTCCTCCTAGTGTTTGATGAGTTATCAGAGTGCTGAATTGAGCTGCATACAAATTGCCAAAGGTGGGTTTATAGGATCAAATAAATGTGAAGAAATGAAAACAAAACCAAAGAACAACAAATAAACCCAAACACAAAACCAAAATGCAGCTTGATGCTTGTGTTATAATTATTTTAAAAGCATGGCACTTTTAACTAAAATTATTGTCAAAGTAGGGAAATTGGTATTTTAAAATGCATTGKAAAGGTCTACTATTTTGCATCCATTTAGAGAAATTGATTTGTTGTAGCCTGTTAGGAAGTGGGGACAACTGCTTRGCAAGAGACAGGCTCACATAAGATGTATACAGAGAGAAAACAATGTGAGCAAGATGGCATTGCCACAGTAAGCAGCCAAGTAAATACAGGACGAGAATACGGAATAAATCAGGGAAGTGGTATCAGAATTCCCTGGGAKTGCTTTTTCCTAGAAGGCCCACTGAATAAAGTCAAGCTTTTCAAGCCAAGAACCTTGCACAAATGCATAAAAGTAAAATCTTATTTTGTACTAGTTTTCTCCAAATGGCTTTAAATAAACAGGTGGAGCTTTTTTATGAGATATTGTTTCAGGGATTTAGAACAYGTGTAATGAACAAAGACCAGGGCTTTCCCACAGGCAGAAGCTGCTCCTGCAAACAAGGACACAAGTAGCACAGATCTGAGCAGGATGGTACTGCTGCATCTGACAGGAGCTATGTCTACAGCACAGCACTGTGCTGGCTCCACTGWGGCTAAATAAAGCAGACAAAGTGGGAATGCCATACTGATGCAGATCTGCTGAACTTTGCGTGTAAGCGAAGAGATACAACAGTGCAGCAAYACACCAATGTGAACTGTGATAGAATCACAGAATCATASGTTTATGTTGMAAAATACCTCTAAGATCATCAAGTCTGRCCATTAACCCAGTACTTCCAATACCACCACAAAATCATGCCCCTAAGTGCCATATYTACATATCTCTTAAATACCTCCAGGGATGGTGACTCTACCACGTGGCAGCCTGTTCCAATGCTTGACAACCCTTTCAGTGAAGACATATTTCCTAATATCCAGCCTAAACCTCCTCTGGAGCAGCTTGAGGCCCTTTTCTCTTGTTCTGTCACTTGTTGGCGGTGAGAAGAGAGCGACCCCTCTACAATATCCCTCCTTTCAGGAAGCTCTATAGAGCAGTAAGATTTCCCCCAAACCTTTTTTCCAGGCTAAACAACCCCAGCTGCTCCTCAGAAGACTGGTGCTCCACACCCTTTACCAGYTCCMTYGCYCTTCTCTGGACAGGCTCCAGCACCTCAGTGTGTTTGCTGTAGCGAGGGCACACAACCGGGCACAGTGCTGAGTCCAGCAGGACAATCACTGCCCTGCTCCTGCTGRCCACACTRTGGCTGATTCAAGCTGATATGATGGTTGCACAGTCATTGATATTAAGCTTCACGGCTGATATCAATTCATTTTCTACTCATAGAGACAAATCTTGGGACTCTAGAGTGTGAGTCACTGAATCATCACAGCTGTATCTAAAGCTGATCAGAATTGTGCTTTTAAGGCATGAAGTTTGCAATGCAAGCTCTTCAAAAGAAGAAAGGCARAAGCTGTTCCAATACTGATGCTCCTTGATGTGCCAGGTCTTCTGTCTGGGAAATGGAACTAATGGAGCAATATCTATTTTCTCAGTATCATGAAAATTAGTTTATGTATTTGGATAGAATAATGAAGATCTACAGAAAAGCATAAGGGTAAAATAATTTTCTATCTCTAGGAGGGTTAGAATAACAGTAGATAAATTTCCCTACCATATATTGAGCAAAAAGATTAAAAGGTTAACCAATGGTTCCTACCTTTTAATTGCAAAGCACATTCTGCACCCTGAGTAAGTCTAGAGGGGTCAAGGGAGAAGTATGTGACCACATTAAGGTTGTTGTCGCTCATACGCTCAAAATGACTGTTGTCGCTCATACGCTCAAAATGACAATGTTAAAATGATCCTGGCAGGAACCATTTTGAAGTATTTGACTTTGCAGTTCTGGAAATAACGTTAAATTATTTTAAAAGGCTCTAAGTTAGGCCATAACTAATGAGGAGAAGCCAGTCCCCCTCCTACTACATTTTTATGATGCTATTCTCCTCATCCTCTATCCTTGCATTTTCCTAAAGGGCAGAGATTTCCCCCTGAATCCAAAATATGTAAATAAACCAAATGCAAGAATATTCCAGACATACAAAGGCCTAAAAAATGTGTCACAGAGCCAGTGCAGTAGCAGATCTATGGCTAACAGGAAAGAAAAATGAAGCTTACATCAGGTTAAAATAGATGTCCAGATGACCTTATTTCAGGGTCTGTTTTTTTACCTTTGTCCCCATCCAATCTCAATGCAAAACCAAATAAATCTATGATTGTTCATGKTGATAACAACATATCCTAAATACACTGCTCTCTGTCCATCACACCACTGCCATTGGGCAGGTGGGCTATTGGGCCACTATCCCACTTGTAATCAAAACCATGACAAAAAAGGCTCTGCTGTTATTTCACACCTAGCTTCCACATGGACAAATCCTGAGATGGTTTTACCACAATTGCCTGGAAATGTAGCCATGTTAGTACAACCAGAATTTTATCTGCTTGGCAGCACATTAAAAAGAAAAATCAATTGCTATACAACTTTAAGCCCAATAGGTTCTTATTATGAACAGATAACAACACAACTACACACAAAATGAGTTTATGGCCATCACTCAATTACAGTGTCAAGCTATCCTTACCCACTAACAGACACCACTACTTTTACAATCAGTTTAATCACAAGCAAATTATAATCCTCACCCACCAGTATCAATTATGCATGGCAGCAGATCAGGTTGGAGAAATAACTAGTTTCTGTGCTGGAATTCCCCAGGTAGAGTATATTAGCACACACATGCATAGTTTCATTTGAACATWAGCTGTGTAAATAAATAAACATATGGGTGCAGAAGTACAGTGCACAAAATCCAGAAATAATGGAACTGCTTTATATACTCAAATCTTTTCATTACCCTGCTGGCAGCCTCTCACAGAAAACACACATTTTATCCTCATTATTTCACAGAAAGTTTACCAAAGAGAAAAACACAGGCATTATTTTCACTTTGTTTTGCAGGGCAAGTGTATGTATTGCTTACTAAATATTATTTCAGGATATGAAATCTTTGTAAGTTCGTGTGTGACCTCTGAGAAAACACAGGCAAAGCTGCAAGTTAGACTCCTAAGCATGACTGCAGGTACTCCTAGAAGTAATCTTTTAACATTGAAGGATGTTTATAGTCTTTCTAGYCCTCTACTTAAAAGCTCAAAATGATGCTTTACCAAATAAATAGCTTTTCAGGACTCCACTATACTGGTTTGAGTCCTTGCATGTAGGATTTAGATGTTCTATTAGAGAGCCTCCATTTGTCCATAAATAATTTATATCTCAGCATAATGTTAAAGAGATGAGGCATTTAAAACCACCCAAAAATTTAAGTTCAGGATCAAGTCTATAGAGCAGTGAGATTGATGCAAATAAATTATTTTTCAGGTTTTTTTTGTTTGCTTTTTTTTTCCTGCAGGAATAGTTCAATATTGTGAACTGACACCAAATATAAGGCTAATTTTACTGCATTTGCTTTGTTTGCACTCTTTTATAAAAAGAGTTCAGGGAGATCTGGAGGACTCGTAGATTGCAAATTGAAACCCACTGTTTTAGCACCCTCCCATTGCTCCTTCTCCCTTAGAAACCACAGAAGGCATCTGAAGCTTCTACACTGAGGTGCTCTCCCAAAAGCAGCTAAGCTGTCAGACAGGGAAAAACAAAACAAACAAACAACCCCACACCAACCAACCAAACATCCCCCCACAAAAAACCAAACCAACAAACAAACAAAAATACCAAAAAGAAAAAATTTTAAAAATAAATAAAAGGCTGCCATGCCTAGCCAGTGCTTCAGGCCTACTTATGGGGCACCCCTAGAGCAGAATTGCCAAAAAAGTCCTCCAAAGGAYTAAAGCATCATTTGCCCTAATTTCTGTATCTTTGCAAAGCTTAGGTAAGAGTCAGATGGTCAGACTGGGACAGCTGCATGGCTACATCAAGCAAGAGGCYATGCACATGCCAGATCAGATAAGGAGGAGGTACTGAGTTCTAGGGGAAGATGACTGCTAAATGGGACCTTTTAAACAGAAGTATGGGCTTGAAGTCTGTTTAAATTCCATTTCAGCATTCAGTGTCTCTCTGTGTGACTCAGTAAGACTTGTAGACGCCTGTATGTTATTGAAAGTCAATGAGAAGGAAGTCCTGAGTCACCAAAGTACTTTTTTCTTTATTGTTATTTCCCTCAGACAGTATGATGTAATTATTTCAGTCAAATACTATGGCAATATTTTTACAGCAGAAAGATACAAGACTTTCATATTGACATTAGGTGARTAAAAACACAATGTTACATGAGTTTCATAATCCTAATAGAAAGAGAAGTTAAGTAGTCTTCTGGACTACTTAAATGAAAATATTAAATTCAATTATTAGTCTGCAATGTCTCTTATTTTTTCTCTGTGTACATAATTACTTTTTGAGATCAACAGAAGTGATTTTTTAATTATTTTTTCCTACACATCTTTTGTTCATTATTATTTGGCTTTACTTAGGAAAAAAGGATTTGTAAACCATAATTGTTCTTTGAATTACATCCAAGCTAATTACACAAACAATATAAACCCAACATAATTCAAGCAATTTTTAGCACACACACACACTCCCTTTTTTGCCCAATTTGTATTCTGAGACCATRATAGCAGTCCTTTTCTCCTACAGGYTTTATCTTAAAAGGTRTGCAAGTATTGGTASTACATACTTTGGAATGCAAACCAAGATATGCACGTAGCAATGGACARCTCACAGAGCCACTCCTGTTTGTGATCTCCATTGATTGGAGATCCCACTGCAGTGCTATAAGCCTGGTATTGCTAACTGCAGGAGTGCAGACCATTAAGTTTAGAGACACTACATTTCAATTTTTTTTTTTTCTTCTTTCTTACTGAAGTTTGCTACTGGAGAAGAAGTTTGAATTGTGAACTCGGAAACAAAGAAGGAAAGTAAAAACACACCTTGTGGGAAGTATCAGACATTTTCTAGCTTTGTAGCCAACACTACCACTTCTGGAACAAAAGGAGAACTTTCAGATCCTAATTCAGAAACTGAGTCTACAACAGAAGGCAAACTTTTCTCTGCAATCATGAGATTAAACAAGCAAGAGGTTCGGCTGCAGAACCAGAAAGTGCAAGGGATCCAGCACAGTGAGTTTTTTAGCATAGTGCAGAAACAGAATTGGTYTGCTCAGGAATACTTAGTAAGTATAAAAGAGTGTACGGGCAAGGRCAATARRAAAGGGAGAGAGACAAAGAGGCCAAGTGACTTGCCCAGTTCAAATATCTCAAGCCCTCTCTGATACYAGCCAGTGCATGTACAGTTTACCACTTATTTTCCATTCTGCRTAGAAATCAAATATTCTGCTTTTCTKACTACAGTGCTTCACAGCCCATAAACTCAGTTGCTACAGTTCCCCCCTGGAGCAATGCCACCACCCTAATTTAGGACATCTATGCCAAAGCAGCTTCCTTGGAAGTGCTTTTCCCCAGGAGCAACCTTTTACTGAAGGCACACAAGCTTGCACAGGCTCATCAAGCACATCAGTCCAGCACATCTGCTACCTTGTTCTCAGGTCTTGAAGCCTGGCCTGACATCAAAGCCTCCTACCTCAGCATTAAAGCTGAGCAGTCTGGCAAGGACACACATCTCCTTTCTAGAGCATTGTATCAGCTCTCCAATGGACAGCAAACAGCTCAGTCTGACAACAGCACAGCCAATAGATGAGTGCTGCGCTCTCATTTGCGGCATGATCAGCGCTGCCTCAGTCACTAACACTTGTTCTTTGCTGGTCTTGTTGTAGCTTCTATGACTGGTACCAGTATCTCCCTTTGCCCTATTCCCAATGAAAATAAGAACAAATCACAAATTACTATACTTTCAGGTAGAGGGAACAATATACAATGTATTTCTGCAGCACCAAATAGGAGGCTATACAACAGGTAACATTGGTAARGAGCTCTGCAGGGATATAGGTCTTTATAGGAAATCAAGATAGCTTGGTCATACAGAAAGATCTGGAAGACCCTTCACATACTTAAGTGGATCCCAGTGCTGTGCTGCAGAGATGAAGCTATTGCTATTCCACTGCAGCAGCAGGCAGTGAAGAGACAACCACCTCTGCCACCTCTCCATGTCCTCAAGCTTGTGGCACAGCATTAGCTTCCCTTCCAGCCCAGAGGGAGCTCTGCAGCAAAACAGACACACCAAGCTGAGAGATGAAGAGTAGTGAATCCTTGACTAACCTCATCTCCTTTATGACAAAGTAACCCATTTGGTGGATGAAGAAAAGGCCAGGTCATGCCCATGGGTCCCAACAACCCCATGCAGCACTACAGGCTGGGACAGAGTGACTGGGAAGCTGCCCAGAGGAAAAGGACCAGGGGGTGCTGGCTGACAGTGGCTGAACATGAGCCAGCTGTGCCCAGGTGGCAAAGAAAGCCAACAGCATCTGGCCTGTATCAGCAATAGTGTGAACAGCAGGACCAGGGCAGGGATTTTCTCCCCATTATTTTCACTCAGCACTGGTGAGGTGCACCTTGAGTACTGTGGCCAGCTCTGAGCCCCCCACTACAGGTAACACATTGAGTTGCTGCAGTGACCACAGAGCTGCTGAAGGCTCTGGAGCACAAGTCCTGTGAGGAGCAGCYGAAGGAGCTGGGGATGATTAGCCTGGAAAAAAGGRGKCTCTGGGGAGACCTCATTGCTCTCTACAACTGCCTGAAAGAAAGGTGTAGCCAGGWGGGGCTTGGTTKCTTCTCCCASRCAAGAAGTGACAGGAGAAAAGGGCCTCAAGCTGTGCCAGAAGAGACATCAGGTATTAGAAATATTTTTTCACTGAAAGGGCAATCAAGCATTGGAACAGGCTGCCATATGGTAGAGTCACCATCCCTGGCAGTGTTCAAAAGACATACAGACAAAGCTCAGAGCCATGGTTTGGGGTGGGTGTGGCAGTGCTGGGTTAATGATTGGACTTGATATTCTTACAGGTCATTTCCAACCTAAGTGATTCTATGATTCTATCCTCCAGTAATGCATGAAATGCATCCTAAGGCTTAATACACTCAAAGTAGAGACACCTGCCAGGTGATCACAGAAATTGTCTGGCAGTTCTTCCACCCCAAATGTGCTAGAAGTCAGGAGGGAAAGCTTCCATTTCTTCAGCTTCTGTCATTTCTTCAAGAAAAGTCCACTTAAACTTGGAAATAAGGATGCAATTTCACTTTCCAATTGCAGGACACCATTCAAATGCATGTCTATCACTGAGAATAAATTATCTTAAGTGCCAGGARGTAATTATGTTTATTCTGTTTGTAATTGCTTAGTTTTCATTTTAATTTTTCAGCTTCTGTTTTATTTATTCTGTGGAAGATTCTTGTTTGTGTCTGGGTTTTTTTGCCCCTATTGTCCTTGTTACATAATCTACATTCTTCAGTAATATAAATAGCCTGAAACCAGAAAACAAAGCCCTTTGAAACAGAACACCTTCAATAATTATCTTTCAATACTGTGTATCACAGTTACACTTTCAAGACCATAAACTAGCATGTCTAGTTAAGCATCTAATTATGGAGATCAAAGCCTTTGTCCATTTAAATACCTGAATTACGCCAGTTTCTCTTTCTGCATTCTCTTATTTAGGTACACACTGATTTTTAAAAAAACTTTGATATGCATGAGCTCTATGAGATCTTTTTTCCACTTTCCTATTTTCTTAAGTGCCYCCATTATTATTACTGCTTTCCCAACTATCAGGTATTGATATACTTTAAATTCAGAGAATAATTGAGTGCTCAGTTAAGTGCACAATAACCCAGGCAAATATGCAGTTCCAGATATGCTCTAACATTTGTATTTCTAAGTAATACACAGTGTGTTTATGAATTACTGGCCTGATAAAAATTACTTTGCTGATACACATTTAGCTGTTTTCAGTCATTTCTAGCAGGCTCTTGGGTAGAAACAGATGACTAACACATAACAAATTCCAAAGTGCATAGATGTATATAAATCAGGAAGAAAGCAAARCCACAAGTGCTGCAACCTAATTTTACAAAAGGATAGAAAATTAAGGYAAGGAACTTTTCTTCTGATGAGATTTCAATTGCCTGTATTTATGCTGAACTCTGTGGGATTTTTTTTTCATCTGAATCTGTAGACACTTCTTCATGAAGTGTTATTTGTTGAATATAAAGCTCAAAGCAGCATTCTGTTTTACTCATTTAAAATAAATGAATAAATAATAAAAATCTGCTAACCATCATTGTTTCTAAATTTTTAGATGTCCTGGAGTTATTTTATATATAAGAGARAACACTCTGTTATACAAATTTGCAGACTCCTCAATTACTGCCTTTACTGCAACTTGAACRCTTTCAGAAGGCATCCATTCTGTTTTGCATGTAAAAATTAATCCTGAGGAACAATCTACGTCATTAAATTCCAACAAGAAACACCTATACTTATACTAAATGGAAGCCACATATGCATGTTGGATCCTATTCCTATGGAACACCAGCTGTCTGTGCTAGTTGGATGGTATGCAGAAGGGAAATGGATGAGAAACAATGCTAGTCAGTCACTGAAAAAGAAATAGTTCAACAGAGCYTTCTCTTGCAACACATTAAGCACGATAGCCAAAAGTGGCAGGGTGCTAATTACTCTAGTGATGTGATCCATTTTCTAAATAGTGAGAACATCAATAATTCAGTGGAAGTGGCTGTTAAAAAATTTAATGTCTGACAATCCAAGCCTGGCAAATAGAAAGATAATCTTTTGTGTCTACCAGTTGGCATTCAGAGGCTTTCTCTTCATTAGAAAATATAAAYGTATTGCTTGAGACAGTCTAGATTATGAAAGATGACAGATGTATAATGTGTCTAGTTTTGATTGTTTCAGGTAGGAAGGCAGAACCCAGTAGACAAAAATGCAGATGTCACATATTTAATGAAAATTAGGTTTACAAATATGTTTAATAAAGTCTGAATGGTTTCTGCTAATGGTAGCAGCCCAATTGCATGGAACTGAGTATAGCTACATAAACAAAGATATGAAGTAATCAGGTAGCTCTGCTGAGTGAATATTGCACTTCCAGTTAAGAAAAATCCCCTGCTTATTCACAAGAGCTTCATTTAGCTGCTGGCATCAACATTTCRGAGAGAGAGCATTAACAGCTGCAAAGTCAAAGCATATTGAAGAAATGGACTGTCAAGGCATTCTTTGCTTACATAAATTCCTAGCGTTCATAATTCTGCAGCAATGTAGACAAAAATAAGTGATAAAAGCCTTCCTTTTTAACCATGTCAGACTGTAATTTCTGGGTACATGTTGTTTGAATAAAACAGGTTAGAAAGGTATTGCCTTTGACTGAAAATCAGAACATAGAAAATGTWGCATAAACTACAGCTCTGAAGAAAAGCATTACTGATCTGCTATTCCAAGGTATTTAGGCACTTAACTCTCATTCTGGCAAGTCCAGTCTCTCAAAATCAGTGACAATTAGGTGGTCAAATAAGAATTAGGTTCTCAAATAGCTTTGTGGATATGGGCCTATGTCCCAGACCTAAACAGGTTAAATGCTTCAATTAGAATTTAAGYGAATCATAATAGAATAGTCCTACTACAAGAAAATGGGTTTAGCAATGCTATTTCTCTCCTTTAGCTGCTCAAACAGAATTTTAATGAAGGTCTTATGAAACAATCTCAGCATAGACAAACTGCTTAAATACCCAAATCCTTGAATCATCAATATTTCAGCCCTCATGGTTTTTCTCACCATAAACCAACAGACAGAGCTTTATATTGTTTTCAAAGTCCCAAATGTAATCCTTCATTAAAATTTAGATTGATCCCTAAAGAAGATACTTCACACATTCTTGCTTCTCATAACTGATAATTGAATTTTATTAGTTTTATGATTAAGGTAGAAGCTGAGAGCATGCTTCAATTATTTGACACATAATGTGATGTGCTTGAAATTTCTACTTTCTAAAATTCCTCTGACATTAGGTGCAACTCTTCATTTCTGGAAACTCRAAGTAACACATTTCATCTTAACCTCAAAGTCTTCTCACAAGCACAAACTACCCATAAGCAAAGAGTGTCTCTAAACCAGGATTAACAAGAACCTACAGATATCAGTGATCTTAAATTATTTTCTTTAGGCTCTTGRAAGGAAACTTTTCTCTTATTTACTTACCCAGACCACTTCCAAGGTAAGTCAATCTGAAATTTAAAAACATACAAGTGGTCACTTCTCAAAACTTTAGAAAAAKATGAAGTTATTTCTTTTCTGAGAACGGGTCCATAAAAATCCAGAAATAATCTCTCAAAACTTAGAACAGCCTGTGTGAGAAGATGGGTGATCTTGTAGCCTGCATTCCCTGTAGAGCCAAGAKCTAAAWGGGCTGCATGCATTTCAGAAAAAATGTATCCATGAAYTCAGCTGAAAGAACAGTTCTCARGGAMCTGGTAAAAACTCATGCCAGGAAAACGGTAGACAAGTTCATTTAAACTCAGCTTGAATGATGAGATAGGGGGAAAAAAATCTCAAAAAAAAAAACAACCTTATAAAAACTGCACTAACATTAATCTACCTACAATGAGTCTAAGCAAACCACTGTCAAAATCTTACAGCATACCTGAAACATTAAAAGAAATGGATCTACACTATTTGTACAGAGATGATATCCTGCATGAACTCCTCCCAGAAATGCCCAGCCTCTATAATTAAAAACTGACTTTAATGCTTTATCTTCTGTCTGGATCATTTAAGGTTTATTAAATGCTGCAATCAACAGTTAACCAACTTTGATAATTGCTTTTCTCTGAAAAAAAAACCAAACAAATTTTACCTCTTTTCTAGTCACTAAATCAATGTCTGGGAAAAATAAAGATATATTTTCATCCCCTTAGATTTATTATTTATTATTATTTTTGATAATCACAGATATTTCCCCACATATTGTTGTGTTGAGAATATAGTCTCTTAAGTATTAAAAGATCAAAGATTACTTTGTGACAGTCAAATCTATATGCTAATAGGGAAWAATCTAACCAAACAAGAAAACATGACAGATACTTCAGAGGTCATTACATCTCTTTGCTGGGAATCAGTCCCATCTGAATGGAAAATGGAGAGGAGGAAAAAGGAAAAACCAAATTACATAACACACACATAAAAAAAAATCCCACAACCCAAACCAAATAAAAAACCAAGAAACAAAGATATCCATTGAGCCTTTTTCTGTGACTGAATCCCTTCTAACAACATAAGCAAGGACATACAGGGAGAAATTCCCAAAAATGCTAGTAGCTCAACATGTAGTAACTTCTGAGGCTTTACTTATGGCTCATCTTGTTTTCAAGGCCAAATTAATCAGTGTCCCYAACTAATGCTGGAAGAAATGCATTTCTGGAGGTACAAACTTTTTCACTGAACAAAAAACKTACTAACTGCAGCTAGGTGGAGTGTTGCGTTTTTAGGCAGAAGTCAAAGATTAAAAACAATTGYAATTTAGCAGAAAGTTAGAATTAAATTTCACAATAAAGTGAATAATTAGTGAGGCTTCTTTCTGCATTTTATGTAAATATATTTTTCAAGGCCAGGTTGGATAAGGCCTTGAGCAACCTGGTGTAGTGGGAGAGGGAGATGGGACCTGGGTGATCTTAGAGGTCCCTTCCAACCCCATAGTGTTCTATGACTATTATGTGAAATTATGTTAATATGTCAGCACAATGTTGCCTATGTGCAAATATAACTGGATTTTAGTAAAAATTGTATACTAACTTAAAATTAAATACTTTAAAATATTTTCCCCTTGAAAAAATGATACTCCTATATACCCAAAACATATTGATCCACTGTTCTGAATACTAGAAATGTCAAACTCTATTCTGCACTGTGTTTTATGGAAGTCTTCTGTGAACTCTGCTTCCCATTTCAGCTTAGGAAATTTTTCAGAAGGCATTTGCTAATTTTCATCAGCCCATATCACCATCACTTAGTGTATTTCCAGCTGCTACCCTGGCACAGGTTCCTTTAGTCTGTACTGCAGCCATTTCTTTACACAGCTTACCAAAGTCTTGGTAACTTTAAACTTAATGTTCAATATTTTTCTAAGAGTTGTYCTCTCCCTGTTTGCAGACAAAATACAGTGTGTGGCTGTTCAAAATCCTACGCACTTGGTATTTTTGAGCTATTCCTTTGTGTTGTTATAACCTACTAAACATGAACAAAAACTGTAACTATTAAACTTTGGAGAAATTTCTAGTGCCCAATTTCCAAATATTGTATTATTGGATGACTTACCTAAATAAGTGTTTGGATATTTTTTCCAGCAGGAGTAAAAATATGTACCATGTAGATGTCTGCCTTTTATTCCTCTGCAGGTGGTTAAAGCATTGCTTTTGTGATAACTCTAAAGGTCACCTCCTTCAGTCAGCATTAAAGGAAATCATCTTTCACAGATGTTTGTTCCCAAAGCAGACTACAGAGAAGTCATCAGAATGTTACTGTGATTTTGTTACCTATGGGGAGCGTTTATTATTCAGCTGTCATCATTAAAAATTCAAAGCAGTGCATTGGCAAAGCAAGCTGAAAGGAGCTTCTCCCACCACCCACGTTTATGGCTAAACAACTGGGGAAAGATGGATTTTAAAAAAAAAAAGTGAAGAGAGAATAGGTTGCCCTTAGAAACAGTAACTTTAGGCACTCTAAAAGCTGCAAAATTTGACTTAAAAATCCACAGATTTACAGTGATTTTGTTTCCAGAAACTGGACCTTGGTAATGATAAGGCATAGCAAAGTGGCAGTGTTTTAAAAAGCAAATTGATTTGAAGAGCAGCACTCAAGATTCRGATGGGGCCAAGCCCTTTTGGGTTTTTTTACCTTAAAAGCAAGAGCTCTGTGCTGTGCACCATTTAACCAGCAACAAATTCTTTGCACTGGTGTTTCTCTTTGGTATCAAGTAATACATTTGGCAGGAGCAAACCCTTTACTTTGGCTCTTCCAAGGCCTTTAGGAAGGGAACAGGGACTCAGATTACTTCATTGATTTGAAACTGAGATTGTGTTCTGGAGATACACAGGACCYRCCACATCTGTTCTTTTGCCAATATYCACAGCTGCTCAAAGAAACTGAGAGGTRGGAGAGTAAGGCTGCTCAGAACTGCTGTTYTATCATTGCTAAATTGCCAAAAGGGACACTACAGCCCTGGGTAATTACATAGAGTTACAGCTCTGTGTAATTTCAGGTTTTTTCCCCTTCTTTTTTACTCAGAATAAAATTTATGGTTGAACTTCCTATATCCTACAAAATTTTACTAGGAAGCTGTCTGAAAGGGCCAGTAAAGGAAGCTAGAAAGAGGAATGTACYTGAAATGTTACCCTTTCCCAGGTTTAGACATTTATTTATAGGATGTAGAGAGAGCCCCTCTGTGAATAGGCTTGTCAGCATACAACTTTCAAATTAGAGCAACAATTCAAAAAACAAGACAAAATAGAAAACAAGTTCTAGTCACCTACCTCACCATTTTGCCTTCAGTAGTTAAAGAATTCAAAGAAAAATAAAAACAAACATAAAACCCRCAAACAAGCAAACAAAATAGCAACAAAAGCCAGAAAGTGAACTGAGCCAGAAGGGCTGAAAGCTCCTGACAGAGTCCTCAGCCCAGGATAACTCTCAGTCATCCTAGCCCAAGGCCACTCCTCCTACTGAAATCATTACATGACCCAGGAAGGAGTTTAAGGCCTGCAAATTTAAATTAGTCATCCCTAATCAATCAATTAGCATTTTGCTAATAATTTCCAACCCACATCTAATTAAGTGCCTCAGGCTGAGTGTAGCTACCCAGASTCTCATCAAAGGAGCATCAMCAYCACCTGCCTCTATGGGMGTCACTCCCTGAGGGCCTCTTGTTGCATCAYSMAAGTGTACAGAAGGAGCAGAGAAYATCTTCTTTCTCAACTTAAACATCTMTGTTAGAATCTTAAAGTTCATAGGGATGAAACKGAGCTATAAAATCAGTAGGCAYACAGAAAGAKAAAGGTTTTACTGGCTGAGCCAAAACCACAATTAGTCTCACATTATAGAGAAACGTGCCTGTATAGAGAGACTGAGTTAGGTCCCTTCCTCAGAAATATGGTCTAAGTGGACTTCCATGACAGGAAATTCATTTATTCAGCCTTCTCATGAAAACTAGTGAATGACCTAATATCTATGTCTATGACATAAATCTTTCATTGACTTATTTTTGTAAAGCACTTGCCAGTCATGTCCCCTACATTATAAAACTCAGACATCCTAAGAAGAAATAWCTGTTCTCCATGTTAACAGGAAAGGACACCACCACAATCTATATCTGTTTCAAAGCTTATTAAAAAACATTAAACATATAAAAATTTGTTGCCTAAATTTGAGGTTAGAATAAATTGTCCAGATACTGATAAAGAAATTAAAGCACTCTACATATTCCAAAGAGAAGTGTGATTTTTGAAGGCTTGAGATTATATTGGCTCCACCTGGTATATATGTTAAAATCTTGGAGCAGCTAATTAGTCAATTCTAATGCAGAAGCAGTAAGTAGTCCCTCTTAGACTCACATTCAGTGGCAAAGAAGACACTGAATGCAATTTTTTTTTTTGTACTTCAAATGGATATCCAATGGCCAGCTCAATAGGTAGAAAATAAAGCTTCTGTTACAGACTCTCTCATGTGTTCAATTTCTTTAAAGCTGTTGCATTTTTCATACCATTACTGAGCATGCTCTTTCTCAGGTCAGCTCTCCTGAGAGAAGCGTATTATTCTGGGGGGCTCTAACTGATGCTGCTTTCCACTTGCAAAGTCTGAGTCCCCTTCCCCTCTAACTCTGCAGCCAGCTCTGCTGCAGGCTCATGCAGAGACACCCCAAGGCCACTCAGGTTTCACACAGGCATCCCAACACAGCAGTAAAGCCTCACTGAACAAGTGAGGATGTTTGTGGGCCCACGAGGCAGTGGTGTGCGGCAATGATGTGACTGAAGCCACATGTTAAACACTTTAAGCATTCATGTCTCTCATTTGAACACAAGCTTTATTTTCTCCTTCCTGMTTCTAGGCTTTTGAGAACTTCACCTCAATGTGGAGACTGTTCACAGCTCTTATCTGCTGAGAGAAAGGCTGCAAAGGAAGCAAGACAGTTTGCCTAGGATCAAAAATACCCTCTGAAGATGATTTTTCTCTTTTCTCTCTAGACACAAAGGCTAGAGTGACTCCTAATTTAGGCAGCCCAGCCAAGTGCTTAACATTACCTCTGCAACAATCAGCCRTGTCAATTTTCCTCTTTGCTTTTCAAGCTGTTATGAACTATAACCATACACATTTGCTGAGAGAACAGTGGCCTGACAGATTGTCCCCAAACTAAAATATGTCCAAAGTGATGGCTCTACAGAGCACAGCTATTTGAGATAATTGCCTTGTTTAATTTTGATAATGACATTTAAAAACAAATATTGAGGCCCTGATTGAAAAGTATCTGTATTTTTCTGTTCCTTCTGCTTCCCCATATTGTTGTAGCTATTGTCTGGTAATATCTTCAACAAACTACAGAACACTGGAAAAATTAACTATTATTGTCTGTCAAGTTTTGATACAAGAAAAGTCACCCTTGAAGAGGAACCTACTTTCTGACCTTTTGACTTTATATGCAAAATACGCAGAAGAGAAAAACACAGATAAAATCTGTCTTGYTAACTCCTCTTTTATAGCAAATAAATACTCCTGAGAGGTATTTCCACACACATGAAGCTCAAGAAACTGATTGGRAATAGTCAGTTTGGATTCAGGAAGGGGAAATCCCACCTGACCAATGTGATAGCCTTCTACAATGGGCAGCTACACTGGTGCATGAGAGGAGAGCTGTGGATGTTGCTTACTGCAATTTTACTGGGGCCTGGGTCCCACTGAAGGCAAGTGCTGAGTGCWGCATCTCAGGGCTCACTAATGGGCCCAAGGCTGTTCAATATCCTCACTGAAGACCTGGACAGCAGGACAGAGCGCAGCCTCAGCAAGTTCATAAGGATACAAAATAGGGAGGAGTAGCTGGTACACCAGGCAGTTGTGCCATCTTTCAGAGGGGCCTGGACAAGCCAGAGAGTGACTGAGGGGAACACCATGCAGCTCAAGAAGAAATGCAGGGCCCTGCTCATAGGGAGGAATATCCTCTATCACCTGTATATCCTGGGGGTTCACCAGCTGGGAAGCAACTTTCCTAAGAAGGGCCTAAGTGTCCTAGGGAACAACAGTAGCAGTCAGCAGGTACACCCTTGAAGCAAAAAGTATCCCCAGCTGCATAAGGATCCTTCCTGTCAGGTGATTCTTTTTCTTTTCTTGGTGAAGGTGAGTCCAACATCTCAAGTGCTGAGTCCAGTTCTGGACTTCTGAGTAGAAGCAAGACATGGACTTGTTTGTGTGAGTCCAACACAGGACTGCAAAGATGATCAAGAGACTGGAGCATGTCTCATATGGGCTGAGAGAGCTGGGACCATTCAGCCTGGAAAAAAAAAAGGCTCATGGGGGATCTCAGCATGCACAAGCACCCAATGAGAAAGAATTATGAAGAGGAGCCAGACTCCCTGTGCAGGGAGATTGGACTAGAATGCATCCAGTAATCCCTTCCAAACTTAGCATTTTGTGATTCTGTGATTCTATGACTAAATATTGCATATTTTTTTTAACCTTATGATCTTAAGTAAAGCATATATTTCCAGACAAAAAGGTAAAAACCTTAAAAACTCCCCAGGCAGATAGATGAGGTTGAGCAGGGAGAAAGAATAAGCAGGGTGAAAATAATTCAGATTAGGGTCTCCTGCCTTAMCTGAAACCACTTAATGTCTGCTTTTGTGGATATGTACAAAAGAGCTAATACAATTCTTGTAGGCAAATAGAAAAAGGGTAAGATTAAAATGTAAGYCAAATTATATCCTTAACTGGTGAAAAACATTACATGGAGTACCAAAACTCCCTGGAGCCAGTAAATGCAGGGTCACTACTGGGGCTTATCCTAGTGTAGCTCAAAAGGGGAAAGTTTAAAATAGGAGGAATTTACAGTTGATAAATGGAACACATTCCCGTTAGTCAGAATGCATTTTTAAGACACCYAGCAAAGTAATTTCTTTCTCAAAATCTTGCACTGAAGATATATAAGCCCTTTTGTCTGCAGACACTCTCAAAAAGAAATATTCCTTTACTTTATAATCTYCTTTTTGTAAGAGTATACTTAATCCATTCTCGACCAGCTTCAGTGCTGTACCTGTAACTGACAACATTTTTGTCCTTCTGTAGGGCTCCCCTTTTCTTTGCCTCAGTTTCTCATTTGTGACATGGCAAAATCACATTTTAAGACTTGACAGGGAGTTAGTACTACACTGTACTAAAGGCTGAAGGGTTTAGATATTATATTGATAAAAACTTTACAGATGATAAGTAGTTCTATCATCTGGATTTATAAACACATTAATTGAGATAGAATTATCTTTGAAATCCACTTTTAGAAAACTATGGTGGCATTGATCATTTGTTTACTTTACTCCCATAGAAAAAAATGGCATCTGTAGAATGAACTACTAGAAAATAGACTAAATTATTACCTTTTCTGTAACACTCTCATTTCTCCCTTGTCTGTTTCATATACTGTATTTTCAAATTCCATTCATTCTATTTGCATTCTTTCAAAATCCTCCTGTCAGGTTTTTCGGTTCCATTCTCTTCTGTTTAAAGAAATAATGTGAAATGAAGAGTTTTGGGGTCGGGGGTACTGAGGGGTTCTGCTTGCTGGCTGATATAATTGCTCTGTATCAGCATATGTTCTCAAAAATGTGGAGGCATATCTGAAGAGGTCAAAAAAGGACTCCTAAAAATGCTACAAWCCTAAAGCTGTAGCCATCTGGAGCAAGAGCAATGCCTGCCATGAACTTACATACCTCAAACTCTGAAGGGTTTTCAAGCTGAGTGAATWCACATCTGTCAGAGAAACAGGCAGAATTTTATGCAATGGAATGCAACATAGCACSTAGATGCAATTAAAATTATAATTAGAGAGCCTTATCTAGTGTGCTCACAGTAATCTGGGATCATTTTTTTTTCTGGTAGAGACAGAAAGGAAGGTGCAGTCTAGAACTGAGAGTGATCTAGTGGCTTCTGACATGTTGTCTCTTCCCCAGGAAGGACTCTTTTTGCTTGGAACAACCCCAGGCACAGCCAGCTGCTGCTGTTCTCATAAAGCTATTTATGTTTTGAAGCCCAAGAGGAACTATTTCAGGTTCTTAGCTATATATCTTTACCAAATAAGGTTACCTGATTTCCTGATTACCAGCATAAATTGCCTCTTAATACAGGTTATATAAGAAGCAAGATGCATGTGCTTATTAATGCTGCTACCCACTGGGACTCCGAGCCAGCCATGTACTCCTGCCTGTTTTGTTTGACTCAGAGAACCAAAACTTCWGTCTGTGGGTCTGACACCTCACATGAACAGGGCAAAGCTGCCACTCCATTCATATTCAGCATGTGGACAGATTTGTCATGGGAGAGGTGTAGGGGGAAGTGGATTTGGTCTCCCCCCAGCTGAACACTCAGCCATAAGATGGGGCCCTGGGTGGCCATCACTGTTACAGGGGTTGCCCATATTCTGGCTCCAYGTCCAAACACCCTCAATGAACAATTATTTTTAGTATTCTTTATTGTCTATGATCATCTCTTCCTCAGAATTTTGATCTGCCATGTTAAATCTCTAGATTCATAAATATGAAAATAARTTTGGTAAAAAAATCAAAGACTAAAAAGCAGCCAAAAGGGCATATTTGACCTATTGTCATGCCACAGTATGGATAATTGAGATTTACTTACTATACCATTCTAAAAGAAAGYAACAAGTCACATTAAACTCTGTTTTCTTTAGGAACTTTTAGAAATTACAACAATTGTGTTTCTAGTGTTTACATATGTAATTAAGGAGGGATTTTAAATATTTCAAAGAACCTGATCAAATTTCTCTATCTGTAAGAGACTTTTCTTTGTGAAATGTTTGGCTTTAAAATATGAATGCCATTATAGAAGGGCAGGGCACAGCCTTACTCATCTTGACAAGCTCAAGACAATGATGAATGATTTCTAAGAGAAAAATTGTCATTATGGTTAGTAGTACTCAAGAGAAGGGACAGTAAATAAGCCACTGAATAAAAAAACAGGGGTTCATAAACACAGGGGTATTTTTTGCAGGTTTTGTATAAAATAATTTTTAGTAACTGTTGTCAAAAGCACTAAGCTCATTAGCTGTCACAATGAAATGACAATATATTTTGAACAAAGTTGTGGTCTTATAATTTTAAAACTGAGTATGTGAAACATCAGGAAATGAAAAGCAAATATCTCATCTGAATTTTCTTTTTGTTCTAAGGCAGGTCTGCTTGAGATAAATATGGCATGAAAATACAACCAGGATGCTAMATAAYACCTACAACAGTTYAGGRAGAAACCAATTCATTTCACTATGCTTAGGTTTTTTAAGTGTAACAGGSAAATTTCTGTGATCTACTGCTTTAGTTATTTGACTAGGAATAATGGGGTTCTCTTGTGGAAGAATCTGAGGAAGTAGAGTTGGAGCAAAAAGAGTATTTCCTGACAATGTTCTTTTATGTTCACAGCAGACTCCAGAAGGGTCCACTATCATAGGAAACAGTGTCCTCATGCTGAGTAGTAGGTCTGTGTCCCCTGAGCTTCTCCCCTGGCTGTCAAAATGCAAAGCTGAGACTTCCTTAACTGAATTTCAGATAGCTTGCTTCACTCTGCAGCTSAGACAGGTGAAGAAGAGTCATGCTGCCTGTTCCTGTAGCCCAAATGAGACAAACAATATCTTGTCAGGCAGTGGTAACAAAGCTGAGATCTACCATGGGTTTGAACCCTGCATCATGCACAGGTTTGCTTTTAGTTCATGTGTCCTGTCACCTACTGTCAGAGTCCTTAAACTTCTACTGTGGCAAGTGTGAATTAACAGGTAGAATTGTGTCCTTTGACTGGGGTCACAGACAGTTGCAGCTCATTTTAAAACCCTTAATTTTTTTCACTCAAGAATATCTTGTACACTATAAAAGCAGTTTATTCTTTATTAATGAACACATGGTAAATTAAGGATTTCAGAATGGTTATTTTTTAATGAAAAATATGCTTGAGTGCATTACTGTTATACAACTCACATCACGAAGAAGAGCAGGACTTTCAAAAGCATCTTTGGAAATGAYTCTGTTAAGAACATGTGATGCTTTTAATCCATTAGCTCCTGACTTCTGATGTGAATTCCTGACTGCTTGAAGCTAGTGGTAGAAACTCCAGGCATTACAGACAGGCCACAGTTTCACTCCTGATGTAAGTTTTTCCAGTTACAAYAAAAATACAAACATTTAGTGTTTACATGTCTTATTTCTCAGCATTTCTCTCCTTGTGTCATCRCTAAGCCTTAAGAAATTACTACAAAGTTGATGTGGATTTTACATCTCTCTCTATGTTATAATATCATCTTTCAGCTAAGCATGTTGCCCACAGCAAAGAATTTACTACCAATATGAATTACATACATTCAAGTGTAAAGAGAATGATCTCAGAACYRGAAAAGACATTGAAAAGCTGAAAATRAATTGAAAAATACATTGACTTAGTGATAAATATAATTCACCATAAATAATRCTTTTACAAAAGTCAAAAATACCAGTGCCAATTTGTTTCACCAAATTATGCAAAGGGAGTGGCTGAGGCACAGCCATTTCAGAACTCTGGAGGACAAATMTGGAAATACACCTTCTGTATGGCTTCATTGAATACCCCTGTATGCTCTTCCAATCCATGATAACGGCTATGATATCTCCTACAAACATACTAGAAAAAAAAATGAACTATTACTCTGCTATTAAGAAAAAATCTCTAAGAAGCATTTATGAGTTTTCATATAGAGTTCATACAAATTTAAAGACCAAAGTTTGTCTTTAGTGYAAGCAAGGGGGTAATTTGGCCAAAAGCTAGAAAACCTCATATACAAACAATGAAAGTGACTATCAATATGAAGCATTTGTTATGTTTCTGGAACAGGGAGAATGTTCTATCAGCTGAGCAGAAAATAATAATAATCAGAGAGGGATCAGAAAATTGATGGGAAGATATTATCATGGAAAAAAGAACCTACATCTTGTCGCACTGCTACACAAAAGAATGGCACGACACACAGCAATTGCAAAGGGAAAAAGAAGTGAGTTTTAATAGAAAACATCAGGCTATTTATACAAAAGGAAAAACAGGCAAAGATTGGTGGAAAAAKGTTCYKCCTCTACACACACATTGGCTAATACAAATGCTTGTTAAGGGAATCTATCCCACCAAAAAGAATGYAAACACCAAAGCTCATTAGAAAAACAACATCTGTTATTTACATAAAGACCATGAGAAACTSACTCTAAAATACAACTTACCAGAAGGCTTAAAAATTTAGGGTGACAACATCTAAAAGACTTTTTGAAACTAATCTACAGATCTACTTTAAATGTATAATTTTTTWAATACAATGATAATTTTCAAAATGCAAGCATGATAAAGGGTGCACACATACTAAAATCAGGTCAATAGGGTGTCTGCCTTTCACTGAACCCCTATCTCAGTAAACACTCTTGCCTCCACCAGYGAGTTTTCATGTTCAGAGCAGCCACCAGATCCTTGCCTTCTTGGCCTGTGTAGCAAATCAGAAATGCAAGCTGAGAGTCTTAAGCCAAGATCAACAAGCCTTCAAAAACACAGAGTTTGAAGGTTGCAACMATCAGTGAGATGGAGTGCTTTAAAGACAAGCTTATTTTACTCTGCTAGAATCATTGCACATCATTGTTGACGTACAAGAGTCTAAGACAAAATATTTCTGTATATTTTGAGTTTCATAAATATAAAATAACAAAGATGYACAGAAGCAAGTGCTTGACAGGAAAGAAGACCAGATTGAATCTTTCAGCTTCTGATCCACAGCTCTKCTATSTCCAGCTAACAAACTTCAGGCATTYAGATCTATYGGACAAGAGYTGATTCCAAAACATATCCAGCATTCCATGAGTGCATTTTACGGAGAATATTAGGACCATGAYGCCCTTGAACTCAACTCTTCTCATTTTTTGTCCTTTCTCAGTCCAAACACCATTAGATTGACCATTTTTTCATAAAGTAAGTGTGCTGGTGTTTGGAAAAGATTCTTAGCCCATTTTGATGATGAGTAGAATTTTTCAGCTGCTCAGTCTAATACTCTGGTGCTTGTTTTAGTACTGGGCCCAGACATGATGTTAATCAGAAAAYT
This sequence comes from Alauda arvensis, assembly GCA_902810485.1. Classification (NCBI taxonomy): domain Eukaryota; kingdom Metazoa; phylum Chordata; class Aves; order Passeriformes; family Alaudidae; genus Alauda; species Alauda arvensis. The sequence continues at coordinate 47,242 of CADDXX010001186.1, read as the reverse complement.
GGAAAAAAAGGTGATTATGAGCTKRGAGATAATAATCTAAGGCTGTATCTTTGAAAGGTAGAACGACAGGCACATTTAAGCCTAACTGCTGTTTCCAGTTGTTGTAAAGATGATGCAYCCCTGGGGAAGTGCACAGACTGCAAAGTGAAAAAAAAAAAGAGTTTGATTTTACTTAATTAAAATATAAGAAAAAATATTAATTGGAGTGGAAGTTATATTGTAATTATTTGGAGGATTTCAATTTWAAAAAGAGTACTCACTTCTTGGAGTCTGATTCTTGTGCTTCTGTGTGCTCAATAAAGATGTCACACATTAAGCCAGAAATCCGGTGGGCAATTTACATTTTAATAGCTCGGAAGCAGGTTTCTGTGGAGTGCTATAGAAGAACACATCTCTCTTTTGGATTATCCAGGCATTTATTATGTGCACTAGTCATCCAAAATTTTTCAGGATGTAACTTTTCCAACAGAGTTTAAGCTTCAAAAGATCCACAAAAGACKGCCATTCAAATAATTATAAAAACAGAACATATGACTAATTAGATAAGACTGTGTCTTGAAATACTTTTTTATCTGAGTCAATTTTCACAATCCTTTTACCTTTAAAAGAATTGTATTRTTACCATTCCCCAGTGATTCTATTGCAATAGATTGATTTGTCTTTCAGACAAAAGGATATGTTTGAGAAATTACAAAAAACGAAACTTTTTTTTTATCAACTAACTTTCTTCATAGTTTCAGTACACCCCTAAACCTTTTCTGTATGACCTTGAAAGAGGAAAAGTATTGACTATCTTCACAAAGCCCTATGGCTCAACACACCTCCAGAAAAGAGGTCCCTGACTCATTCTCAAGTTGCCCACATGTTTCAGTGAGATGAATGTGCAAATGTAAGAAAAACCTGGACATTAAGAAGCTGTGCTTTAACCACAGCTCCATTTTTTTTTTTTGCTCTGCCAGCATTACCAGCTAATACACCGTGATGGAAACAGAAATGCAGTCAGAGACTGCTCCTGTACCCATTGAAGCTCTCCTTGTTAACATACCAGATGCTCAAATCAGCTACTTGCTCCTTTCCTAATGAAATTGTCCACAAGTGTCTGAAAAGTAGTGTCCCTGGAACCACAGCTTCAGTGGAAACAAGTGGATCACATGGATTTTTCAACTGTCGTTAAGTTTGTCTTTCAAGGAACAGCATAGAATTACTGCATAATMTTTGTCAGTAATTTATATATGTTCAGCTGATATATTTCCCATTTCCTCAAACACTGGAAACAGTATTKTCTTTATGTTTTGTGTACTGTGGGTGCCTATCACAAGATCAGGGCTATTTTAGCTGTTCAACAGCATTATGAACAACATTTTTAATAGGCTTTCAATAACCTTCTCAATATACCATCAATAAAATTAAAAAGAATATTGTATTTCTTTGAAATGTCTTAAAAAAAAAACCAAAAAACAAGAGACTAAATCTCAAGTCCTGAAGAAAACAGGGGATGTTTYAATTCAATGATACTTTTATACAATAAAAATATTGTACAAGAATATTTCAATGGTTATTTTACTTCCCATGTTCCTAAGTCAAAATTCCTTTTTATTACAAAGTTGTAATTGTCAGAAATCAATTGAATCAGCTCATTCAGTACAGGGAATTTGTAGCCTTTTATGTTTTGAGGGAGACACTAATAGCTCCTGAAGCTAGTAATAAATAATATTTGTATTATTGTAGATTATTGCTGGCATTTCTCAGTGGATAGGTCTTACTATGCCAACTCTTTTAGGAAAAAAACACTAGTCAGAAATAGTTGCTTCAGTGGGAAGTTTATTCAAAATAGACAATGGTTTTGAAGAGAAAAACAATGGATTCTTATAATATCCTACAYATATAAATCATAATGTTGGTTACCATGAAAATTAAAAGCAGCTAAAATATGAGAAAAGCAGTATAACTAAAAAAAGGTAACAAAATAATACCAGTATCAGTAGAAAATGGTATATGCACTGAGCAAGCTGAGGAGGTACCTCATAGTTTGTGTCAGCACTGTGAAATATTGCTGGACCAGCAGTTTTCTTTTTGCAGATGTTTTACTTTGACCTTATTAGTTTGGCTTTTCCAAAGACATAGCTGTCAAATTTACAGCAAAAATGGAAAAAGTGTTGATCCTACTATTCAGTAGTGCAGGGACATCCTTTCTCATTTTTCCCCACCAGCACTATTTTATATCAAATTAATGATTTGGTATGATTTGCAGAACAACAAAAGAATTACCACAGCAGGTAAAATTTGTACATTAATGCAACTTAGCATGAACACTTTTACTCATGCTTTTAATTCAATATTGAGCTAAGGAATACTATTATCCTCATTCCAGTTGTCTTACAAGATTTCCTACAAAATACAGGTTCACATTTTATTTAATTTAAGTTTTAATGCTATTGTCAGTAGTCACAACACTTCTTCAAATGCTGTCTATACCTCAACTTATCCAAATGAATGCTAGCATTTGTTATTAATTGTAGTTATGAAGTAAATTATAATCCATAGATGATAACAGAAATCTCTAAATTTTGCACTTGAAAAGAGACTCAAAACTGACCCATAGGAATTCGGGGTGGGGGGAGAGGAGGAGGGGACCACAGGGGCAGAGCACAGTTAGTCTGCACTCCCACATTTAATGCTTTTTCCTATTCCCAATCAGACATCTCTGAATTAGCATACTTACTGAGTCTTTACTAGTTATCACCAGCTATTGCTTTAAGTAGATACTTCTGAATCATTGCCCTTAACAGTGTTTCAGGAAGAAATTTTAAATTTGTTGCTTCATGGTCGAAATTCACTTGTCCATGTCTAGTGCAGACATTTTGATTATGATTATGATATCTATTCTTTGATACATCCTTGGGGGACAATGACCCATACAGAATAAGTAAATAGGGCAGGGGAGACCCACACTACTTTGCAGTGGTGACTGAAGGGCAGGAAGGATGCTTTAATATATCTAAACTGTCACTAGATGCCAATGTTTATGGCAAACCAAATGTCACCCTTGGAAATGCAAGCAAAGATGGAACGATAAAGGAACTCGACCTGCTCATCTTTTGAAATGAACTTTTCCTAATGAGGTTAAGGAAGACAGAGTATTGAGTCCCTACTATGGCAAATAAAATCCTTGACTGTGAATCTCTGGCAATAGGTGATGATTAGTAGGATAGACCCTGTGAGTATCTAGAGAAAGATGTGCATCAAGGGCATGTATAACACAGTATGAAAAAGATTTCATACAATGCACCAAATACTATTGAGAGAGGAAAGAGAAAAAACCATATTAAACAAACTTTTCCTGACTCATAAAAATCAAGTTGCCAAATAGCCTTTCAAATGTTATTAGTCTTTGATGCCTACTGCTTGAGACTCCTGACCAAACAAAACAAGAATGTATTTTTAAGAAAAATTTTATGAAGAACAGCCCTGCACTAGAAGAACAGAGACCTCCTGACCCAGAAGATCTTTTCTGACCCCTACTCACTGTGTTACATGCAAGAATATCCACAGTCAGACTTTTCCCAACACCATATGCCATTAAATACACGATTGATTTTCACTGTCTGTTTAAGCTGTCTCAAGTTTTGTTCAGTTATTCAGATCCATGGGGTGTACATATGGAGATGCAGCTTTTCAGGGGTGAGAGCCAGGGGAAGAAAGCAACCACAACACACACACAATACTGTTCAATCGTGAATGTGCTCCGTCAGACAGTTTGGCTTCTTCAGTGTAAAGCTCATTGGAGCAATGCTCAGACAAGGTAACAAGGGCTCCCTCCTGGCAGAGCAGCCAAAGGCCTCTCACTTTGGAGGAAAGGCAGGTTACCCACAAAGGTGCAGGCCATGCTGTCCTACTTCCCSCCCAGCTACCCTTGTCACCTAACACAGGTAGCCAACATGATAAAGAGGAGCTGAAGAGACATTGAAGTTATTTCTCAGTCTTCTGGAGATCAGTTGTGACATTTTGGAGTCTTCCACTTGAAATACTCCTAGAGGATGKCATGGTGTTCTGTCACTGTAAGAGATTCACGGGGATAAAGGATGAAGAGCCCATCCTCAGTAACAGTGAACCTTGGCTAGCAAGGTTAAGACATTCAATTAGGGGACTCTGTGATTTAGATATGCAAAAAGACTACAACTGAAAAGCAGAAGCTTATCTCTAACCCTGGTCATTTAGCTGTAATTTCTTCTGCTGTGACCTTCCTGTGRAGTGCTTCCAATAGATACGGGGCCTCCACTAAGAGCATGACAATCACTTGATAGAAACTATCTTCTCCAGTGGAACTAATTAGCATAAAAATCAATACATGGATTCTGCTTAATTATAATAAATAACTCCAGTGAGTCATTAATGGCAAAGGACCCTTATTTTTTGGGCACAGGTGAATTTTTCTTGGTTTCAATACCTAAAAATTACTTTGGGTATTTGCTCTTGCATTTGTATAACATTCTATTTGATATAAACTCAGAAATGTCACTGTAATAGTAAAGAATGGAAACTTTTAAAAAAAAATTAAAGTGGAAGGGAAAATTTCACTGTAAAAAATTGAAGAAAAATTAGCAGAATGGGCAGAAAGAGAAAACTACAGGAATAAATAACAGAACTTTATGAGTGAGGACAGATGAACATAAATTCATGTAAAATGACAGTTCTACATGTATCCCATGGCTATTCACTCAACTCCTGCCCAGTTTTGGTCTAACACAATGCTCATAGTAAGGCCTCGCTTGCTGAGAACAGCACCAGAGCAACTTTAATTCAATGAATGTGTTGTCCTGTAAATTTAAGAGATCCAGTTGAATAAATATTTGGTCAAAGTGAGCAAGAAATGTGTGTGGGAGCATGGTAAATAAGAATATATAGACAAATGCGAACAAATATTTCCAGGATGCAGTTCTATAAGGTCTTGATAATCCTCTAAAGCAGATATTAACTGTAGATATATTACAACTGAATGTTTTTTATGCTTCTGGRAATTATATATTATATTTGACATTTAAAATATACTCCGTGTGTGCTACCTACAAGAAAGGCAAATTACTCTGCCAGTAAGAACAAGAAAAACTGAAAAACTACAAAAGGTGTATTTTTAAAAAGATATCTACAATTTTAATCTTATGCATAAAATTTATGCATTTTATTTCACCATATATAAGTACAAATTAAGTTATGAATTAGTAAGTCTTCTTTGATTTTTTAGAATGGAATAAATTTGTTGACTACTTATTATTTTCTTTTCATGTAAACTCTCATCATGATTAAAAGAAATATTTGCACTGCTGAACAGATTCTAGACCTTTCAAGCATATATTAAGAATCTTAGTAACATAAATAATGACAAGATAAATAGTAACATAAATAATGACAGTCCATTAGAGTAATTATGGAYATAAATATGTGTGAGTCTCGGAAAAACATTTATTTTTTTAATCTGAAAATCATTATTTTTGTTTAGAAAGACACTTTAGTCTGCTGGYATGAAGAAAAATAGATTCAGCATTCCTTGATAGGAGCTGCTGAGGTATTAGRAATACTTCTCATCCAGTATTGCATGTTTTATTTCAGAAGGAATTTGTATTATGATTTTTCATACTATAGCAATAATCTCCTCCACTAAGAAAAAAATGGCAATATGAATAGGTTACAGATAGATMAACATTCCTAGGAAAGGTCTGAGTCATAAAACGTAAACAAACACRTTTCATTTTTGTAAGTAATAGTAAAAGCAGTAGAAGTAGTAGTAGTAATAGTATCACAACTTTCTTTCTTCTACTAATACTAATTAAGAGTGAAACATCTCAGAATCTCAAAAAAATGGCACTGCCATTTTCAAAAATTTGAGTGAAGCATGGGAACATTACAACTTTTATAAACAATTTTTTTTTTAAGTTTGGAGGTTTGTGTCTGAGGTTTGAACTTGTTATTACCCTAGAGTGCACATAAGCAATTGGAGCAGAGTTCAACTGAAAGAAAAACTGGCCTTGCACCATYTGAGTATTGTAACTTAATGGCTTCACAGTCATTTTTACAGGACATTACAGCATTGCCATGATTATTGCTGAACTTTGAAGAGCAATCTGCTGCTTTGGGACTTACACTATCATAAACCAAATGTGGAAGGACCATTGGCTTTATGCACAAAGTCCTATTCCTTTCCTCTGAAGCCTCAGTGCTGGCCTGGGCAGCTGGTTGGTCATCTCCTTCCAGTTCAGGTACTTACTTTTCCAAAAGTACATTTTCCAAATTACAGCTCTTGATACATTTTCAACTGACATCCACTGTGCAGTGTAACCAYGATTTAAAACTAGGTTTAATCCAAATATATAGTCTGTCACTTGTGTAGCAGRCAACCTTTAAATGACTTAATACAATAATGAAAACTCTTGCTGTATAGTTAGGTAATAAAGTGTATGAAAAAACTGAGCAAATTTTCTGCTATAGTTTCATTTCTGAAAAAAATGTAAATCACCTATAAGYTGGTAGCCGATATGCAAATATTGTTTGTGTGCTGTAAGTTTCCAATTTCCCTGTCTTAATTTGCATCCTTTTTATTTGTCTCCTCAAAATGCATATTTTTTCATTAAAATGTTCTGAGTAATGATACAGGGATGATATTCTTCACGGCCTATTTATTTACAATTCTAGTCACCTGTGAATTATATATTCTTTAATACTTGAGTGAAGACGTGCCATTAGTAAGATCATAATAAATATGACTTGTTATGAGAATACAAATGGAAAATAAAACTACTCTAAAAATTATGAGCCYCCTGGGATGAGTTAGCCCTTGATTTATACTAGGCTCCTGAAGACTTTAAGGCTATGACAAACCATTCTCATTACCTATGCTCTGTCTGCATTTATCTATGGCACACTTCAGGGCAGACAGCTACACATTTACAATATGCTCATTACAAAAAAAAAAGGCAGATAGAATTCCGATAGATTTTTACACAGAATCATCCATACTCAAATGAGAATTGGAATGGTCAGATTTCTTATAAAAATTATTGTTAAGTTAATCTACAAAACTGCTGGTAATATTTCAGCTAGAAAAGTAAAAATACCATTGCAGACATCACTTATGTCAAACAGGCTCTCTCCTAAACACCTCTGATTTGGGGTGAAGATGAGGGAAATGACTGGGTCGAAGAATTTTTCGGAATTTGAAGGAACTTCAGAGCAGATCATCATTCACCCCAAAAGCTCACCCTTTTCTGAGGTCCTTTCCCAGTCTGTGAGGAAGCAGAGTGGCTTGCAAAGGCTTGAATGTACTATGCTGTTCTAGGCAGACAGTATTTTTCTCTCTGTGTAAAAAGAGATTGTGTTTTACAGGAATTTTCCTGTGCTGTATAATAAATGCTACTCTTGTAGCTCTTTTTTCTTTTATTCCCTGCTATRTTTTCTAATACTTTACTATCCAATATAGAATAAGAACAATAGAAAGGTAGAAATTAAGGGAAATTCTGCCGATTCTCACCCGATAAGGTGTCTAGCAAAGTTAGCAACGCTGAGCATGTGACTTGAAAGCTGCTCTTTAATTCAACACAAAGTGCCAGCTGCTAATCTGAACTATGTTACAAAAGGAATATTGAAAGTCYGAGCAACATGAGTCATAGGAATTTTCATGAGTTCTAGGTGCAGATTATACAGAATATATTTGCACAGAATGAGCAAGAAATTAAGAGTTGGGGGTTTTTTGCATAAAGTGCAAAAGTTTTTCTTTCTAAAAAATAATAACTTTAAGCATGCATTTTGTTATCACTCTCCCTTCCATCTTTATCAGAATTCTGCATCATAGCCTGTCCAGAAAACACTTCCTAGCCTCAAATCAGGTTTTCCACTTGCTTTTTCAAGAGARGCTTGTTCTCATGGGACCATTTTACTCTCACTAGCTACATCTTAATCAGCAGACAATTCACTGAATAGRCTCAGTTTGAATTCTTGTTTCACCTAGTCACACTCAACTGAGCATAAATGCTGGTGATCATTAAAGGCCACGGCCTTCTTCTGGCAGTTTTGTGGAAAAYGTCCAAAATCCACACATTGACTGGAATTCATATTCCCCTGAGATGAGAAGTGTGCACTGTKCAATGAGATGACCTGTTGCACTTGCCCCAGTACACTCACATGTGGATATTCTCTCACTTACAGCAGAAATAGTCAGGAAAACTGAGAGCTACAAACTTTAGGTAATCCCACCAGATGTACCTGTTATCTCAGCCTGCTGGGAGCATGAGACACTGCTGAAATGCATGGACCACTAAGTCAAAGGCTGCAGTCTCCTCAGTGGATATAGGTAAATTTCATGTTTTCCCTCAGTGAGTTTTCACCAGGAGTTTTAAAGATAATCCAATGCAGGATGAAAGGTCTGTATGCTTGTATACCTGGGGCATATTAATATAAATGTCTCCTTTGTTTGTTGGTATATTCTCAAAAGGTTTCAACCATTTCTCTCATCCATAACTTCAAGAGAGCTTTATAATATTTGCTTCAATTCAAAGTATTGTCTTGAATATATCAATGTCATTATSTAAAGCTCCAAGATATTTCACAATCTCATCTTTAAAATGGATATTAAAAAAGGCAGGGGTGCTCAAAACTAATTTACGTGTAAAAAAATATTGAGACACTGCCTTCTGATCTCACTTCAGCAAAAATGGTATTGATTGAATCACAGCAGAAGCAAACAAAAAGTCCAAATATAATGGAAATTAAGTAAAACAATTTGTCTAAGAGAATGACAGAAAAATATTGGATTTTGGCTGGTTTTATGTTGACCTCAGAGAAGAACCTAGGTATGCTTTAACCAAAAATACAGAAGCCAAGTGACAAAGAACTAAGTTCYGTTCTTCCTAGTGATTCCAACAGAAGTAGTTCTTAGTCATTAAGAACAGAGAATATGCACTACATCATGTATTCCCTACATTAATGGGCCAAGACATTTTGGCTAATGTACAAGTCATTTGGAAAAAAAAAWTCACATTTTTATGTGCATAATAGTATACCTTGTTTAAATAGTTTTGAAGAGCAACATTGGAACATAAGGTAATTAAGTTCATACTTCTATTATTCTACTGTTTGGCTTACAAGGATTTTCCACAAAGGCAGTTTATCGAGAAAGTGGTACATCAGCTCACATTATGAATGCTGGTTTTGCAAGGCAGGAAGCCTGTTTATTTATTTATAAGTGACAGTTCAGATTCTATCAGCTGCAGTATTGTCAGGCAGCAACAAGCAGCTGGCTCACAGACACTGAGGCCAGAGTATGTCCTGGCAGAAAATCCTGCCCACACAATGGWCAAGACAGAAATGAGGTTAAATCCAACCCTTATGGTGTCAGATGAGGTCGTAAAATGCACCTTTTTGGTAAAGGCAAAGGCTTCTTCCAGAATCACTGGTCTTAAAACACTTGTGTAGATAGTCACAGTTTTCTTCCTTTCAGCATTTTGCTCCAGATTTTTCTAATCTCTGAGGCTTTTACTATGGATTTTACCCTCAGGCAATGGTTACCAATGTTTAACGTAAACAGCCAAGCCCAATTATAGGACTTATCCTAGTGTACAGTGAGATAATAAGGTGCCAATTCACAGTGAATTACACAGGAAAAGAGCATGTCTCCATTTTGCTCCCTGTTTGCCGTTGGCTGTTAAGGGAGGTAAAATCTCAACATCACAAACAAGCGATAGACGAAACTGGAGTCATTAGATAAAGTGTTCTGTGTACTTTCAGACTGCAGACACAACCATTACAGCAGACAGCCTATTTTCATACTGGTGGATATTGGGCAGATATTTACATTCACAAGAAATAGAACTAATAAGCAGGAATTTCAGGAAGTAAACAAGTAGGTTATTAAATCTGCTTACGACAGTAGCTAATAATCCTCATATACGTAAGGCACCCAAATATCGTCACTGCAACCAATTATCATTTGCTCTCCCATTTTTTCTAGGTGCACTTAATAACATYTACTAGGCAAATAAAAAATGCATGAAGCCCTAAAATAACAGAATGAATGCTAATATGTCAGATTTGTTGTAGGATTATAGGACACGTGAAAAATATTTATAATYCTTCATATAATATTCAAATGGGGTAATCTGTATAGATTCAGACTGTGCAATTTTACAGAATATGCCACCTCTAGCTACTCTATTCACAGATSAGGGTAATTTTTCCACAGATTATTTATACAGTACACAGAGAARAATTTGAAGTGATTGAAGAGGCTGCCAAACACCATACTCTGCCTTCAGGATATAGATGATACCTTTAAAATGGGTGAAAGGCTAATTAATCTTGAACAGTTCATGGATGATATATAAGATAATATGCCTTTGCCTGACAGCATTTTGGGAAGGCAGACAATTAAAAACAGTGCCACRGCTTTCTTCACAAGACAGCACACACACAAAAAATCAGACAAGAGAGTTTAATATACAGATGCATGAGAATTTGAATGCCACTTGAAATACAACTTGAAACTCAATCTTCCCTGGGAGTATTATGGATAGCTACAGGGCAGACTGGTTGAGTTTGACAGAATCCCTCATCTTCAGGACTTGAACAGGTATTTTACTGGGGGGAAAGGCTGCTATATGCATTTTACTGTACTATCACTTTCTAGCAATAAATCTGCTGCTCTCTAACAGATGCAGCTTTCAYGGCAAATTACAACTGCATTCTTCAATTTTCTCAAAGAGAGCCATCAAGATATAGTCATCCYATAACAAGGCAACAATCTTCTTTACTGTTTCATTTATACTTGTTCAATATAAGTACACACCTATCATTATTGTTCTTATTCYTTATCATGTCTAAAATTATGTGACATGCTTCCTAAACAATTACTATATCAACACAGATGTCATGATTTTATCCTGAGTGAAAGAGAATTTAAAGATTTAATGTCAAATAARTCCAAACTTAGAGAAAATAGAGCAGTAAAAAAATAAATTGCCTTGCTTCCTAGATGAATTTTGCACTGTACTTAATGGCYAGATTTCTTCCTGTACCTGATCTAAGAGGTTTGATTGACAATAATCAAGCTTATTTGTTCTACAGAAATGCCTAGCACCTTTTGGTGTTATATGAGCAATAAACAGAACAACTRAGATTTTTTGATCTCTTTGTGCCCAGTGCTATGCTATTCTCTTTAGGTACTGAACTGTAAGAAATATATGGGATGTAACAAATTAGTAATATAAGCATCTTTTTATCCAATTGCCTTGATTGATAGACATAATATCTGAACGTATTAAAACTAATCTGCATGAAATTTTACTATAACAACATCCTTCCTGGGTGGAGGGAGAGGTCAAGCAGAGATGACATGATTTTATCACCCAAGAGAACATGCTTGCTTAATCTGTAAAAACAAAAAATTCACCTCTTTCACATATTTTTTTATCACATTCCTCTGGCTTGCACTATTTCATGCTGTACATAACACAACTTTAGGCACAATRAAAAGCAAGATTGTATTTGCTTTGACATTTGAATGAAACATTTGCACTTTTGCAAATGGTATCAAGAATGGTGCCCATCTCCTATTTAACCCCCTGAAGTCTGATTACTTGCAACTATCCAGATGGGTCATTGCAGGTRGCAGATGGCCCCTGTGGCACACACATTTCTAGCATGTCTCTGAAATGCAAGTCTTCACCCTTGCTTATGTTTCCCAAAGTACCTTTTTCAATGGTTTGTTTAATCATGGCTTCATTTGAAATGGTCTAGCACAACAATTACTTGCACACTACAAAAAGACCTTCTTTCACAAGTCATGTTTTGGATCTCAAATTTCTGTTTTTTCTTTGGGCTTGGTTTGGTTTTTTTTCAATCCAAACTTGTATCACTATGACATCATGTCCCCACTATCTCACTTTCAGCAACTCATCACATAGTAAGGGCACATGCCTCTACCAGACAGCAATAATTTATTTATCATTCACARCTCTCCAGAGTTTCAGTACCACTCAGGTTAACATCATTCTCATACAACTTATGTAACACTTCACTGTTCGAAGGATTGACAATGAAAGCAGACACCATATACTTCTCTACACAATGCATGGCTTCTGCACTTGTACCGTTTTTGTACTTATTTCTCTAGATACTGGGAYGTATGAGAGATGCTTGTACAATATTTCTGGGACGTGAACCATAATTAAGCAAGTGTTTAGTCCTGGAAATGTCAGCTTAGGAAAAATTACGAGGCTGTGTCAACATCCAATGATGCAAAGAGACAAATGATGCAACATTGCTCTTTCATTATCGCCAGCCTTTAAAAAGTCTCTATTTTTAATTTACAACTTTTTTTCCAGCCAAGTAGCATAGTCTAGGGATAATCAATAATTCTAAAACTGAGATAAAGAAACCAGGAGTGAACTCTTTTACAAATTAAGCCTGTATAAACCTTTCATTCGTCCATCATGAGATGATATTTCTCGAACATTATGAAGTAAAACTGTACTAATATTTTTTTCACAGAACCTTRCTGTATAAAATAGTATAAAATACAGTACAATACAGCAAAAATAGGCCTATGTTGTTACCTAATAGTGAGTGGAACTAAATTTACTAACTTGTAGAATTAGAGAAATACTCTTTTTGGAGCTCTGTCATTGACTCGGTAACTATCATTGCACGAGGTCAATAGGTCACTGAACTGTTGTGAGTTTAATTACTCCTGATAAAATACTCTGCAGTTTCTGAACAGAACAAGACTACATAACATTCTAAGTGCTCGGGTTAACTCACCCTGGGACTGACATACAAATAGCACACAGTCCCCAATTTAATCAAGCAGTTTTTGCTGTAATATAAACAACTGGTCCTTTATTAACTCAGAAGAAAGTCTGTGCCAGTGTTAAGAAAACTGAATCTTGCTTTCCAAATCAACACTTGGAAAAGGTAAGTAAAAATTTGAAAGTTGGTGTGTGGCAAAGAAAAAAATGGATTTTTGTAATYAGAAAAAACTAAAAGGCTAAAAACTGGAAACTCCTTCAAGGGCTATCAAGCCCCGTCTCCTGCTATGACAAAAAAAAAAAAAAAGTACATAACTAATCCCATTTTAAACTAATCAAAGAAGACCAATTCATTTTGAGGACTTGCTTCTCCACTGCTCCTGTTTCAAGGCTGTTCCAGAATATAACTCCTACAGTACTTAAACKTCTTTTTTCTTAGAATAGAAAATATGTGTACTCAGGCCCATTACTGTTACTGTTAAAGTTTTCTTTATCTGTTATCTAGATAAAAGAAAAATCTAAAATCTAGTAGATTTCTGTGTCAATCTACCCAGGTAAAGGCATCAACAGGACTTTGAGGGAAAGCAATCCTACCCTCCTGTGTGACTGCCAGAGGGTCTCATGAATGGTCAGGCTGCAAAGTTTCCTTCACATAAACAAGTAAGGATCTTTCAGTCTTGCCCTAAAAGTATGYCTTCTGTTGTCCCTGTCATCCCACATGATCTTTTGTGAAACTTTCTGTTTAAAAGTTCACTATTTTTAAATCCATAACCTCTAACTATTTTCAAGTACAAGCACATTTAAAACAGCAAATGACTTGAATCAGATGGGATAGGATCTGGAGTAGGAGTCTGTAGCTGTAAAGGGCTGTGGCCATAAAAACATTAGGAGAAAGGCACATGCCATAAAGAAAGAAGACTCTGAAGTTGTCAGGCTGTCATTTAATTTTCTCTTACGAGAACAAACATAYAATATGTTATGCTCATTAATTAGGAGGCAGGGATTTATTTTTGCTGGGTTTTGTGGTTTTCTTTAACCAGATAACTCTTGAGTTATATGCATGAAACTATCCTAGTAGTTTTGGAATATGACCATGATTTCACCACAACCTTTTACAAAAGCACAAATACTTTCTTTATCYCTGAACTTACACTTTCTAGGAAGGCTTTTGTCTTTTTCAAAGCTCTATTACATAGAGATTCTATTATTAACTGCATCTCTGTCTTTATCACTCATTTTTAATTTACAGTAGACTTTTTATTAGCAGTTCTTAAGCACCTGACCTTGTACTAGAACATTTCATTCCATTTCTATTAATGCTGTTTTAAGGTCACCCTGGTCTTTCTATGTATTATTCTCATCTTCCTGTGAATTTTCAGTCTCTCAATTTTGACTGATTGCCAGATTTTCCTATCTGGCCCCTGACATTTCTGTAGTACTTTATTGTTTCACATGATTTAGGATGATGTGGATGACTGAGAAGCACCGGCAAAGAACATGTGGATGCAATGTATGGAGCTGGAGAGGAACACTGACTACAGTGACCACCACAAAATTAGGCACAAAGATAAACAGCTGGGATGCCACTGCTCCATATGGGCTCCAGATTCACATCACTGTATTTTCAGCATTTAAAAGAAATCTATTATTATTTCTTATACKATCGATGGTTTTCAAGTAAAATCACTTTCAGACATCCCTCAGCCCACTGAAGATATAACTCAGCATTAGAACTCAACTTTCTAATTTAGAATCCTAATTCAGTATGGCATCCAGGTAAAAATTATATGGAATTATCCTGGACTTTTGTGACTAGTTTCTAAGTAGTAGAAATCAACCTGATCCAAACTTTTCTCCACATAATGGGACTTTAAAAGATGAAAATGAAAAAAYAATTTAAATGTATTCATCAGCACTTTGGAATTTTTCCTATGGATTATTCTATGGACTTCTATCTAGTAGAYTTGGCCCTCTAAATTTGAAATTGAACATCCATAAAACCAGTATTAAAATGCAAGTATACATACACAGTGAGCAAGTGTGTGATGCATGTCAAACAATACTTACAAATCCCCTATGTACATCTTGYATTCACAATACAAAAAATGGCATTTCTTTTGCTACTTTTCATACTTTGGTACTTTAAAATTATAAAAAATAATTTTATTTATATTGGCCTTTATCAAAATACTTTACATACAAACAAATGCCATCCCAGTCATGGATTAGGACCCTTCTCTCTCACATTCAATTAAGAAATATTTTCTAAATCAGTCTTAATCAGTCCAGTTTTATGTAAAACAGCRTATTTTTTCTCTTAAAAGGATAATTTATTTATTGCCTATTCTGTCAAGGACATTTTTCATTTAAAATCTTGTTGATTGCTTTGGGTCCAAATGTATGTGCAATATTTTTATAAACAGATGTGAGTGGGAGAACAGAATGGCTCTTTTGAAATTAATTACTTTAAAAAACATCAACAACTTGCATCAGTCAATACAGGGTCTTATAACCAATGCAAATCCATATGGGCTGGACAGAAAAGTGCTGGGACTCTGCTCCCAAGCACCTGCATAGACATCCCTGACTGTTGCTCTCAGTTCTGCAGTGGCAGAAAGGATAATTTTATTTCAGGATCACAAATCTTTCTGTTTCTCTAGCAGATACTGGAGTGAGGCATCAGCCCCATCACTACGTCACAATTTTCTTCTATCACCCTGTTGCAAAACTGTGGTTCCGAAGTTCTAGAGGGGATATTTGGACTATAGTAAAGAATAAAATTGGCAGAAAATGGTTCCTTTTGTTAAACCACCCAAGCAGGTACCAACAGGCACAACGTGGAATTTTGCAACCCAAATTTTATTTCTGTTCTACATTCTACTTTAGGATCATAAATGCTTTTATAAGCTTTCTGAGATTGAGTAGTAACTAAAGAAGGGAAAGTGATTTGATGCTTAAGCACCTGAGCACAAACTCAGAAGAAATGCCCTCTTACAATTTGTGGGAATGTGAGAAAGATACACAGCACCTCACAGTGAGGGGCACTGGGAGAGAACAGAAGCACGTTGCAAATCAGCCAGGAAAAAAGAGCAGTGGGAGCTGGATATTCGTTGTATCAGGGGAGTCAAAGACAGACCTTCAGGATGAGAACTACAGCTTTTACAGCAACCACAGAAAGGAGAGCTTTGCCTTTCTGAAAACCTTTCCCCTCCTCCTTCAAACAGCTATGCAGCCTGGAAGGCTGTAGGCACTTCCTATTGTGCCAGGCACCCTGTTTTTCCATCTGCACTTGTCATACACTGCTTCTGCAGTGCATCTGTTTTTTCAAGGCTAATCCAGCATTGTTCAATACASATATATTTCTGTGTTGTGCATCTCCCTGTGTAAAGGAGATGAACAACATCCTTCACAAAAAATCTTAAAGAAGAATCTTAAAGGCAATAGACTTGAATAAGAAATATAGCATTTTCTTTTCATGAGAAAATGAAAGCAACCACTCTTCCACAGAACACCCACAGAATCAGCTGAAACATTCATGAGCAAAARGGAACCCATACCAGTTCCTCTGCCTGCTTTATTGGCTTTGCTTTTCCAYGAATGGCAGAAGATATAAATATTACTGTTAGCCTTGGGGCTTTCTTCAAAAATGTTAGTCTGTATCAACTCATATTGTGAAAAAGTGTCAGTAGCTGTGYTAAACCACTGCAGGCTGAAACTGAAAAATGGCACAATAATTTTTTCAACCAGTGCATGCAAGATCAAAGCTGTTAAGAGGGGATGACAGGTGGCATAAATGTCCCAAGGCCCTGACTCACTAGACACATAACAGCATCCACTATAACTCTAATAAAAACGGTCGCAGTAAAAACATCATAAAAAGCAGCAAGTAGTCTGTTATATCTTTGATCTTGGGGTCATTCCACCAAGAGATCATCTGGTAGCCCACTGAGAAATGTGTAATTGTATTTTATTCTCACACAGTAGGCTAGAAGTGTCAGGTATTAAAATATCAGAAAGACATTTTAAAAGACATATTTATATTGATTGCAACAATAAAATCAATGCCAAAGTATGATCTCCTTATGGAAATCCATTTTCAAAGAAATTTTATCATTTTACATGACTCTGCTTTTGTTCTACAATTTTGTCAATGTTCTGATTTCAGACTTGTAGCTCTTACTTCAGTTAAAATAATTATTTAGTTATAATTAGTAGTTAATGAAGATTAATGCATAATCCATGTGACAATTAATAATATTTTGTAGCAGGTAGTATAATGTGTCAAAGCCACACTTCTAGTAAACCATATTAATACTTTTAATTTAAAAATTAAAAGGAYTATACCTTGTCTTTGAAGAAAGTTATGAAAATAAAATACTTTTTCCCTTCTATATTCTGTAATGTGGGGTTTTTTTCAATTTATTTTTATACAAAAATAAGAATATTGGAAACAAACCTGTCTAMCCTAATGGTTTTTATTTGGACTACTTTGCAGCCTCTTGAAATACATATCAAAGCAGACAGATGAGTGGTAGTCAGGTATCTACTTTGGAAAGAATTAGAATCATGATAGAAATTAAAAGAAGAAAGGATTTCAAGTATCAGTACTACACAGACYAGATTTAGGTGTTAGTTCTTTAGGTTGAAGGAAAAMAACTTGTCTTTTCCAACACAGTACATGAACTGTAGTGATATTCACTGTGATAATAACCTGAAGGCCTTAGGAGACACACAAAAATGCAAAGTTCACACAGGAAAAAATAAGGCTAAAGYGTTATTTATAGTGATGTGCTTGGGCCCTTAACCTGTAAATAAATCATACTGAGATTTTTTCATGTGAATGAAGCCCCAGATTTATTCCTCCAGAGAAAGCCATGAAAGCCTGCACTGCTTTGTGAAGKAGACCTGGTACAACAGTAGCTTGGRGGAGGAATGGAGTTCATTTGAATGTTATTTAAGCACCAGCTCTGCAGTGTTTAAAGGGKTCTTACATCAGCCCAGCTAACCTTTGAGGAATAGACACAAGCAGAGCTGCAGCAGAAGGGGYTTTGCTCTGCAGGGAATAAGGGCACATGCTCCCAAACCAGGCTGTGAAATTCTRCTTGTTCATAAGAGGAAGGTAAACTGGCCACTGATTAATGGTTGCTTTCAGACATACACAGTACATAGAAAATGCTTACCTGTTGTTGTTAGAAGTAGCACAGGCATTAATTAAGCATCTCACTAAAACTTCACCACTTCAGGTATTACTTATTGAGCATGCCCAGCTGGGCACTCTGATTTTGATGAAGTTATTTTGCACTACACTACAGCTCAGGTTTACCACTATTCCTTGCAAGTCAAGCAGACCCACTGCCARGTCCCAGCACAGAGCCCATGCTGGGGCTGCTGTGTCACATGCACAGCCCTGTTAGGGCAGAGGCACATCCAGAGCCCCTTGCTGCTGTCACCCAGCTAGCCAGCAGTGCCCTGCTCYACCTGTGCTCCCAGCTGAAAAGGTGAGTCTTGCCCACAGCTGCTGGGAGACAGACACCTCACTGCTGTCCACACAAACCAGTGACTCCTGCTCTGCAGGTGCACTCCAGGCATGCAGATTGCCCAGGCACCTTTCTCGCATAAATATCATTGTCAGTGTGCTCAGGGTAAAGAATTATTTTTTCACATGCTCTTTACACCATGGTTAAAYAGGAAAATTGGTTCTATCACTTAAAAACACAAGTGTTTTATGAACTCAATACTCCAACTCTTCCACATGATACTTTTGGATGGACACATTTTTCTGATGCCTACGTGAGAAAGGTAAGGATAATATTTTTATGATGGGAAAAAAAAACAAACAACAAACAAAAAAACCCCCCCAAACCCCTACCAAATCAGTTCAGAGACATTTCCCAACCCAATCCTGTTTTRGGAATCCTAATATTGACTGAATAAAGCAGTGAACCTCAAATACTGCACATGCATTAAACCATCCCTAAGCCTCAGCATCAGACGGTTACTGCACTCGAGCTGAATTGACAAATGCTTCCAGTGCCTTAAAATRGATGYCCCTGTCTTTAGTTAGTGACTGCTTCATAATCCCRAATAGCAAATGAAAGGACAAGAGACTGAAAATCAAAGCCCAAAAGGGAGATATTACTCTGTCTMTTTCAGTTTACAATCTTTTTTTAATTGCCAGTTATACACACTGGTTTTTCATCAAACAACCAAACAAATGTGAGTGTTTCTATGGAAGAGACATTGCTCTTCTTTCTCCTTTCCTCTTATAGCTAAGCTATTATGAAGTTAAAAGAACAGACAAGGAGAGGCAGCAAATCTTCTTTCCTTAAGTGAACAATTCTTTGGGACTGYCAGTGTGATAGTTCATGTAAGGCAAGTAGTACTTGCCCCTAAAACAGTTTGCTGGTAGAGACTGTATGTTACTACAGAAGCACATAGCCCCTAACATTTAAAGAAAAGCAAATCTAAGTTTAAGCATAAATCAGGCAYACTATGTTTTACAGGTGTAAGGATTGCTGTTGTAATTTCCCTCAGTGCTGTGGGAACATGCCCTACCTGCTGTGTACAATACCTGCTGATCAGGTTTCCTAAGAGCAGATATAACTGCAGTAGCTGATTTCTATGAATTACCTGTTTATCACAGAGACTACTATAATTTTCTCTCTCTTGAGAGATACAATTATTTTTTTGCTTTCTACCCTTTTATGTAATACAGCTACTTGTCCTGTATCAAACGCCTGCYTGAAAAGGTAAATGCTAATGCCAAATAATTTACATAAAGGAAAAACAAAGCAATTTTTTTTTCTAAGTGTTGGCATAAAGCAATTTGCCTTTTGAAGCAGTAAAGATAATTGGTGACAATATTGTTACAACATATTTAAATGARTAAAGCATTGATCCTACAGGGGAACATAATTAGCGCAGCAGAAGTCATGTAGGGAGAGACTTAAAAAAAATTATTGGAAAGTGACTTGAATTTTAAGTTATATTGCTATTTTTACTACACATATTATTGAGTTGCCCAGATATCAAGACACTGAGTCTTGATGGAATAAAGAAGGCCATGAGCTCTGATGAGTTCTTTCCTTAATAAATACTTTAATAGGTATTTTCATTATTGCCCTTCTTGAAGAGACTTTGAAGTCAATACTGAGATGTGCAGCCTTGCGTGTTGGTTTCAAGCAGGGCGGCTCAGGCACCCCCCTGCTATGTGGCACTGAGTCTCTCGGTGGGCCAGCTCGAAGGTGGCAGAGGAGAGGTAAGGACAGCACGGGAACTGCAGCCCAAGGGGTGGAAGCGCAGGAAGCGGGACCGAGCGGGAAGCACCAGACAGTGACAGTGGCAGAGGGAGGAGGCTCATGGCTGAGAGAGGAGTTGCGCTATCCTGAGCTGTGCTCCCAGCATGTCAGCATGAGGAAGGGAGGCTAGCATCCTCCCCTGCCCATGTGGAGCATGCTCAAGAAGAAGGAAGGAAAGAGGAAGGCAAGATCCAATTTTTCATTTAAAAACCTAGAATTAAGGCAGATGATGCAATGCTTCTGTTATACTTATTACAGCTTAAATCAAAGAAGCCAAAAGGCAGACGGGCTATTGCTATGACCTGAAGTACACTTGGAGGCCCTGCAGACGAGTCTCTGTGYGTGGGGAAAAGCCTCCTGCCAAGGCAGCAGGGCGGGGTTCCCAAAGCGCCCCGCACAGCCGTGTGCCCATAGAGCAGCGCTGCTGTGGTCCCCAGGGAGCGGGCAGCGGCTGGGCTGGGACAGCGCCCGGGGACGCGCACAGGGGGCGGCTGGCAGAGCTTACAGACATCAGGGGCGGCCCCACACACTRCACAAAAGGGATGTGATGACACCCTAGCATTCCAGGGGCTACCCAGCAGGTGACCAGAAGCTGCTACATCACCTTGCATGTTCTATAACTTCCACTCACAAACCCCATTTGTGAGTGGAAGTTATAGAAGCTGTTCTGACTCCAAGTCTTTAAAGAAAAGAAGTCCTAGCACAGCTTCGTTAACTCTTTGATATTAATTATGTTGGCAATGCAGGACTAAAGTATATGTGAGTGACCTGTGCAGGTTTGGACATTGTAGTATGAAAGGCAGCACTCATCCTCTGACTATGCCAGCATCTCATTCTCTGATTGTCACATTAAAGGAATGTTTCCCCATGTCTGAGGCTCTGCTGAAGTAAAACTGTGGTTCTTTCAATGAYAAGCAACCATGAGCATGTGTTGGATAGATTCTGTCCAATTTCATTCTACTCTGACAACTGACACAGCTTYCCTGTGATGTAATAATGATTAATAATTTATAAATAATTCATAAWWAATTGTTCACTTGCTTTTCCTAATTTTAAGTAATCACTGTGACAAAACTGTCTAATTGAAATCATCAATAGAACAAGATTCAAGATTCCTTGGCAGAAAGTTTAGATTAATATGAAAAACATACTCTGAGTTGCTATACTTGATSATTAGGAAAAGCTGGTTAATTACCATAAAGTTGTTATGACACGGGCTGAAGTATAAACTGGATTGAATCCTGTGATCATYGATGTGCTCAGGAAATCTGGTAACTAGGCTTGTCATCTCTAGAAATTATACTTTGTGAGATCTCTAACCAAAGCTGGCAGCACATCAGAAAGAAGATGTAAGATTGAAAGGAAAAAAAAAAAGGAAGAAARAGTAGAAATACCTCATAGCTGTCAYCTCTGTTTCTCCAGACAGCCATTTTTATCCCAAAGTCTAGATAAAAATCCTGGGAAGGAGAGAGCATACACTCACCACTATCTCAGTGAAAACASTGAGCTGGGACTCTCCAGCTCACACAGGTGTTTGTTTTGCTGCTGCAAGTACTGGGGCTGCTGTAAGAGCAACTATTTCTGTTCTCAGTTATTCAGCTTCCCAACTTCAAAACTTAGCCTTGTGCTACATAAAAAGTAGAGAAGTTGCAATCTACCCTGCCAATTTACAATGATGATAGAGGAAAATAGTCCAAGATAATAAAAGAAAGCAAGTTCAAGCAAAGGATTTTTTTTTCTTCACTCACTGTTTGCGTAAGAGCACTCATACCAGTGAAGTGGCAGGGAAAGTGGATGGAGACACTTTTARGAGGAAATCTCAGGACAAAGTGGGTGATCATTGTTATCAAGTGGATTAAATGAAYGTGAGGTATATTAAGCATTATAGGAAGAAAGGGAAAATAGTATTAAGCTATGAGATAAAAATTCAGAAAGTATTCCTGCAGTACTATTGCTCACTGAATGGGCTTGGAGGCTAGGAAAAAAATTACTGTTACATTCKAGAACTAAAAAAGCTATTTGGAATGAACCAAGACTCCCTTCCTTTTTCTKACCTTTATTTTTTCAGTGTTTAGAAAGTGATTCCTGCTCAGTTCYTGCAGACATTGTTGAACAAAATTCATGCAAGGGAGCTGCCCTGAGGTCAGTGAAACTAATCCCAATTCACATGCTTACAGCAAAATGCAAGCTTAAATTTGGCTGTTTACTGARCCACTTTGATGGATTTTATTTTGTACAAGGTGTTTGAGCTTATGCAAATGCAATRTATTCTTGCAGCACCTACTTACAAAAAGCTTCTATTGAAATCRACATGACAAATCCAATTTAAAGCAGGAGCAGAGTATCTCTAGGTCTGTAATTTTTTAATAATCTTAAAGACACATTACAATACATTATTAAATGAKCRTGCACTGCACYGATGAGAGCAATTTCTGTTCACACAAAGCTTTCCACTTTCATTCATTAACTTCTTACATACTACACATCAAACTTTACAGCTATCATATAGTCTCAGGCTGAAGAGGTGCTTTCCTCTAATACCAGACTAATTTGTCTGGTTATCCATTCTTTATTAACCATCTGGACAGCCAATTCCTTCCTTAGGGTTTAATGCTACTCCTGACAGCTCAAGTCACTATTGCTAAGGTTGCCACAGAATCATCAGGAGATGAGGGAAAGCACTTATTGACATCTTGAACAACCTTCCTTCYTGCACACATTCAGGTTTTATGTCAGAGCACAGCAAGCACCCTTTCCTTCTCTTTTTTCCCTCTCAAATTAGGTCAAGCAGCTGGGATCAAATATGAGGCTCCCTCACACCTCATTGCTGGAGAAGTGGCCTCTCAGTCTGGTGTGTGGGGGACAGTCCCTCCCTCATCCACCTGCTTAAGGTTTCATTGAGATTGCTGTACTTCTCCAAGTCATACTTTAATGGCAAAATAATAAGCCACATCACTGTAAAAAAAATCACAAGTTTGCTCTGTGGCCATTTCAGATGCAGACAAACCAGCCTGCCTGAAGTGAGGCTTTTACAGTTACCCACTAGCTACCAGTGGGAGAACACAACATTGCTGCCACATTTATTGAGTGCTTTAAACTTACTTCCATCTTTAAATTAAAGCTGCACATAAGCATAATGTTTCACAAGTTGCTTGAGAGAGTAGTATGGGAATTAGAGGCTTAATGTCATTACTGCAGTGAGTGCCCCACTTGCAAATGCAGATATATAGGAGCTTTTTCCAGTTTATGAGGAGACTGTGCAAAACAGATTTACAGAGAAGAACTTCATCACACACTGAATTCTGTTGCCTCTAGAGCTTCTTTAATGTTAGCATCAGATGCCTTTCAAAACTTAATAGATAAATATTCCCTTCCCTGACCAATTTGCATCTTTGAAATTTCATGCAATTAAATTTCATCTAACTTCTTGCTCTTCCATGATGATGAGTTATGAASTGCAGAATTTAGAGGCATGGATTAAAAAAAAAAAGCCTTCAGAGCAACTTCAAATGTGAATGAGTATACATCTTAGTTCCATTACTCTTTTCYTGGTGGCAAGCAGAATTTTCAGAGAAAAATTGCTAGTGGATAATAAATGTGATGCCAGGTGGTCCTACAACAACACTACGTTATATTACCAAGCTCAATTAAGGTCACCTTGATATAAAATTGATATGGGAAGGGATGAGGAAAGGAAAGTAAAAGGAACACTGAATGATGCATAAATCTGGGGAATAGAGTTACACAATGRAACTAGGCTTCTTTTTGAAAATGGAGAGACAAGAAAAGTAAGAAATGGAAAACTATGAAGACAATWGGAAATATAAGCATGACTTCAGGTATCTAGTTCATACAGTATGACTGAGRTGTTCATTTAATGAATCCCTGTCTTGAAGTTACTTAGTAATAAGAAGTAGAAGTCATTAGAAAAATACACCTCTATACTATTACAGATAAACTGTAGTTCAAAAATCAGAATGCACACTCTAAATCTTTGCTTTGAGAATGTCACTAAGAAAGCAAAACAAAAACCAAATCCAATTAGAATTTCCTTGACAACTGTGAAAAAGCTCTCTGCTAATCATACAGCTGATGAATAATCAGAAAGCTAAYCCAAATTCAGGAAAAAAATATTGTTGTAGAAGTTGATAGCTATAAACAAATACAACAAACCAAAATTAAATTACCCCAGTCATTTAACTTAATCTAATCTAATCTAACCTAATCACTAGGTTCCTATTGAGACACAGGCCAGCTCAGCAAATGGCAGTAGGACAGTGTGAAACYCAAAACATGCCATTGCTCCATCCCAAACTCCCAGCCTCACTAGCAAAGCTGGGACTGGGGTCACCTGGAAGATAAGGGGAGCTAAGGTGTGGAGAGCTGCTCTCTGACACCATGGCTGCACGTGTGTCAGCACTGCCTGAGCAGCACAGGCAGCTTCAACCAAGCCAAACAAGGCAGGGCTAAGCTGCCAAGAAAAGGCAGCACTACTGGAACAGCTGACATTGCAGGGAGCTCCCTGGAAAACCTTTGCCTCATTTTCCTCCTCTGCAAAATGAGTCTCATTTGCATCCTATTTGCACCCTTCTGTGTCATTCCTTGTGCTGACCCAGAGTTATTTACCACCTAGAGGAATAGGGGAAAAAGTAAATCAGAATTTCTTCTTTATGTTCAGTCTCTATTAAGTGATGACTTGTAAAGTTACAAAAGGGTGGAACAGAAAAGCATATGCATAAAAGCTTCACATCCTGGAATTTTCTGTCTCCCTTAAAATTTATGATGGTGTTGTATTTCCAGTATTTACTTGGTCACGGTGATATGGAATGAGAGCACCTGCAATTTCATACTGTAATAATTTAAATGGATGAAAAATTGACATATAAAAATATACATCTCCATCTGAATTCCTAATCTATACAATTTGCAAAAATTGTAAAATTTTCATTTTACAAATGAAAAATTTTCATGGCAAAAATTTTCATTTAGGAATAAAATAGTGCTTATGTTTGTCCATAGTACTATAGAAATTCAAAGGAGATGTGATTTTTTTCTGGGTTCTTGATTGTTTGGGTTTTTTTAACTTTTTTTTCTTCTTTTTTTTTACTAGGGGTGGGGTGGCATGATATGCTTTTCTTGATGTCAAGCTGAAGACTTCTAACACTCATTGTAAACAAGTTAAACAGCTTAAATTTTATGTTCAGGGAAGGCATTCCAGAGTATTTATTGTCTGTGCTGCAAGAGTAGCTAATTGTTCCTAATCTGAGATTATTTTTGTGGACCTTGCAAACCGAAATTAAAAAAATCCAGGATGTAAAAGAAGACAGAAAAAGGCTTGTGCTTKTTTATATCAAATGGCTAACAGAGTACTGTTAATCTGGAAGAGAGTTGATGAAGCATTTTCTACCAGGATGTTTTCTTTGAGATAACAGTTCTCTCTGGAGGTTCAGTCTTCAGTGTCTAGAAACCATCACCTTATTATAAATAAGAAAATGGAATAACAATTGTCTAATGTGTGTGTATAAAACTGATTATATCTAGCAGCAGACAATGAACAGTSCAGAATATATTATATTCTACCATATTGGCAACATGGTTCAGCCAATTTTCCTTTTAGAAGCTCCAGCATAATGAWTAAAAACCTGAGGATAACAGTCTTTGTGTTCTCAAAGGAAGGATGTCATTGTCAYGTTTTAAAATTTAATCTAAAAATCCTAAATTTGATCCTTAAGAAGGATTTTTCCTTACTGCAGCCCAGGCTCCCTGGGTGTGTTGTCTCTTTCTTACCTTGGTCTCAGCAGACTGGTGAGTGAGCAGCTGAGTATGGGAAGATGCCAGTGTCCAGTCCACAAGAACACCAATGTGGTGTGTACACTGGTGGATTTAAGCCATGCCAAATTTAAATAGCTGTGTAAGGACTTCTCTCCAGTCCACTTCTGCCAGCAATTAATATAGATCATGAATAACTGAGGCATAATTGAGAAAAGAAGGTGTTTCATGTGTTTTACTACCTGTTATTATAATTTTTTTTTAAAGCTGCTCTTGGGTAACCTCTCACAGCCTTTGTTGTTTGTCCTTTTAGAGCCTGTGTCAGATTTTTCACCTCTTTARTTCCTCAAAAGGAAAGAACAAAGAGGTGCTTCACTTCTACTTGCAAAGTACCTCCCAAATTTCTGGCTGGAAACATCTGGCCAGCCAAACATCTGGCTGGAATACGTAGCACAACATCTCACAGAGGAGTTGCACTGTGTCTCACACGCAAAATTTACTTTTTTTCTTTTTCCCCTTTGTTTCTTCCTAAAATGCAAAGTAAGAGCTCTTTATATGAGAAGTGCATTGTTTCTATTTTTGTAGGGCAGACAACAGCAATAAYACTCATACTTTATACTTCTACTTTTCTGCCATTTGAAAATTCAAGCTGTTCTCCATTTATTCTTCTCGGTGTGGTTTACAGACTTTGTGCCTCAGAATATCACAGTGATTTAGAATATCTAGCCATGCAATCTGTGAGATGAGAAAGCATTGCAAGTATGTTATAGATGTGAGGTTGCATCAGAAAGAGATTATGGGCAAAAACAGTGCAAATGCCAAGGTATCCTCCACAGTGCATTGAAAACAACAGGCTTTTCAAGTGGGACACACATAAACTCCCAAGCCATAATGTTACATTCTCAGCTGTTAATCAGGAGAAAATGCTAGGGACAGTAACCTCACAGACTGGTTTTCCAATACACACACTCCAAAACCCCTTCTAGAAAATCTGTGCTTTCAAAGTTCCTTATTAGAGTTAGAAAGACACTCTTGCCATTAAAAAATTACAACCAAGGTTGTATCATCTAATGAAATACACCCTTAATTGTTGTTTTCTCACACCWAAAAACAGTGGAGGAAAGAGCTGAAACTGCACTTCCAAGGTAAGACACCCAGAAGAATGCTACTGTATATAAAACTGGTGGTAGGCTGGGAGTAAAAAATGTCATGGTGTTGATGCTRCCAATGCACATCTCTTCMTGRACATTGCATGAATGCTATTGCATGGAGCCTTCCAGGGAAATCAGGTGTAAGATGCTGTATTTCTAGACTCCAGCTGGAATCAAAACTACAATAGTCCAGATCAGACTTTCAGAAAGAAAACACACAAAGCAGTCACTTCACCTTTGATCTCTCAGTCCTAAACCTTAAGGRAGACATACAAAACATCTTCAAAATGTAACTCTTTGCAATGCACTCTGATACCAARTATCAGGAATCCAATATAGGTGTGACAAATAAGAGTCTCTCTCCACAATAACCTCATGCTTTTGCAAAGTCTGAAAATAAAATACCCTGCAACGAAAATATCCTCATCTTAAAACGTTTTTTCCCTG
Source organism: Alauda arvensis (assembly GCA_902810485.1). Classification (NCBI taxonomy): domain Eukaryota; kingdom Metazoa; phylum Chordata; class Aves; order Passeriformes; family Alaudidae; genus Alauda; species Alauda arvensis. The sequence goes on along the minus strand of CADDXX010001186.1, from coordinate 19,786 downwards.
GTCCTGTCCTATCTATCCCATAGGCACTATACCAGTTCTCTCAGTCAGGCTAATCAATGGGTGTCTTGTGATTTGTATCTCTCTCAGTCTGTCCATAGCTTTGAAGTTTGCTGCTTCTATTTYGTACTGGAAGAGAGGCATSTGCACAGAAGCTTTTTGGAGCTTCAAAATTCTAGCAAGACTGCAACAACACTTCTGCAGAGACCTTTGTATCTAGCTCTGTCGAATTCATGCCATATTAAACTAACRTCTAACAAGAACAGAGTTGGAGAAACAACCACCAACATAACCTTTACCATTTATAGACAGAGAGTTTTGTGTCAGTTTTGGCACGCATTTGAGGTTTGCAGTGAGTGGGAGCACATCAAAGAGTATTCTAGGAATCCTTGCCACATGAGATGTCTACCATATGTTCTTCTCATTGTGTGAAGTGTGAGCAAATGATTCAGGCTTCCTCTGCCAGTTCTCTGTTAGCAGGTCTACGTCAAGTCACAAAAAAAATCCCATTAAAGTTAAGAACTCTATTTAAGTCTCCTCAATTAGTACTTCAACTACCACACCTTCCCTTCTCTTTAATGATATAATTTAATATTTAAAGTGATTAACTCAACCATATCTGTTTAATTAAGAGATTACAGTTATTTTGGGGGGATGTTTGTTAGGAAAATCATAAGGTTAACTAAATTTGCTCACTTTATATGTACACTTGATAAAAGGGGCTTATTTCAATTTCTTCTTGTGGCTTTTTTAAAAGTGCACCATTTTTTACAGTTTAAAAAATTCAAAAACTTTCCCAAAAATGATGAATTTGAAAAGACCATGTCAGATCTCAGGCAGGTCTGAGATCATAAAAAATGTGATAACTCTGTCAACCTCGCAGTTCAGCTCTTACTACAGCAGTGTTTCAGATGCTGTACTGGWAAAACACATGGCTTTTCCAAATCTCAAATACTAGCTTGTCCATTCCATTTCCACATGATAAAAACCTGTTAGGATACTCCAGATGGTTTTGTTACCAACGAGGAGGACCTGGAGTTTTGGGCTCACAGGAATCTCCTGCAGTTAAGCAAAGAGAAATGCAAATTCCTGCTCCTGAGGGGTAACCCCGTGCACCAGAATGTGCTGGGAGCTGACCAGCTGAAAATCATGTAGGCAGAAAAGGTCCTGAGGTCAGTTCCATTTAAATAAAAGAAGAAACATTTTACATTGTAGGTGATCAAACACTGGAATAGGCTTCCCAGAGAGGTGTGGAGCCTCCAACCACACAGATATTCAAAACACAACTAGGCATAGTCCTGAGCAACCTGTTCTAGATACCCCTGCTCTGAGCARAAGAGTTGGACTAGAAGAGCTCCATAAATTGCTTCTAGGCTCATCTTTTCTGAGGCACACAGTTTGGAAGCTCAAAAAATGCTGTTTGAGGCTTTACTGGAGTTCTGAATTCTGTCAAAATGGTGTGTAAATTCTCATTTTTTCTGGACATTGCATGCAACCTCAGGTGAGCAAAGACCAAAATGAAAAGAYAAATCATTAAGTCACTTTAAATTTACAGGAAAAGGAGTAACCCAGACCAAAGGATAAAGTGAGTTGTAGTTAAATACAAAATATCAAATCTCAGAGAATGACGAGTTCTTCATCATAGAACTAAATAATGTAAACAGATAACAGGTGACATATATCTATAAAGTATTTGTTCTTTTTGTCCATTTCTCCTTCAGGAAATTTGGCTAGTTTCACTATATTTTCATTGCTATAAGGGCTCTCCTCCTGTGCTGGATTGGTGTGGCAGGGTTTTGGTAGAAGAGGGGATGCAGGGGCAGTTTCTGAGAGAARCTTCCTCCTTGTATGACAGGGCCAATGCCAGCAGGATCCAAAACAGACCCACCACTGGCCAAGGCTGAGCCCACCAGCAACAGTGGTGCCTCTGTGGCAGCAGATTTAAGAAGAGAAAGAGTTATTGCACARAAGCAATTATAGCCAGAGAAGAGAGGAGTGACAMTGTRTGAGAGCAACAGCCCTGCASACACTGAGGTCAGTGAAAGAGAGGCAGGAGGTGCTCCAGGCACCGGAGCTGAGATTCCCCTGCAGCCCACATTGAAGGCCATGCTGAGACAACTGTCCCCCTGCAGCCCAKGGATGCAGAGATCCACCCGTGGCCCATGGCTGTTACCCCGTGGGAAGAGCCCATGCTGGAGCAGGTTTGCTGACAATTTGTGACCCTGTGGGGGCTCCATGCTGGAGCAAGCTGTCCCCAAGGAATTGCACCCTTTGGAAGGGAGAGCTAGAGCAGTTTGTGAAGAACTGTAGCCAGTGGGAAGGACTCATATTGGAGAAGTTAATGGAGGATGGTCTCCATTATGAAGGAGATGTAGGACTCCATGATGGAGCAGAGGAGAAGTATGAGAAGTCTTGCTCCTGAGGAGGAAAGAGGAGCAGAAGCAATGTCATTAACTTAAAGCCCCCATTCCTCATTCCTCTGCAATACTGATGAGGAGAAGGTAGAGAGTTCAGGAATAAATTAAAGCCCACAAAAAGGGTCGGATAAGGTATTTTTAAGATTTGGGTTTATTTCTCATTATTCTACTTTGACTTGATTGTTAATAAATTCAATTAATTTCCCTAAGTGGAGTCTGTTTTGCCCATGACATAATTGAGGGGTGATTTTCCCTGTCCTTCTCTCAACACAGGACACCTCTTTCATTTATAACTGGTCAAGGTCTGAGTCTGACACACTCAGATGCTGATGTGATGCTGTAGTTCAAACACTGAGCGATTTTATAAATCCCCATTCCTTTTACCATCATCCAGCCCTTTCAAAAGATCAGCCTTCAGGAATGGTCCAGCAGTTAAACCAATACTCCCCACTCAGAGCTCTTCCTGGGGAGAGCAACTCTTTACTCAACTTGCTGCTTCTGATGCTGGAGGTTAAAGACAAAAAGGGCTTTGAACCTTTCTGTTCTGTTTCTATTGGTCCTTGTAAGATGAAGAGAAGAAAATCCATATTCTTGATGTTTAAAGTCTGTTTTTAAACTGGGAAATAAGGTCTAAATGTGATCAGTGCTGCATAATAAAAATAAGCAGACATGGATCAGAATAAGCAGAAAAGTTTTAGGTAGCTCATTATACTTCAAGTAAGAAATGAATCTTGATTGTTRAAAGTACTCATTACACATTTCTATAAGCATAACATGCATAACAGTTGTTGAGATGAGCCTTCATAACTGTTCAGCTTCAGCCCTTCTTAATATTTTTATTATTACAGCACTGCAATGAACTTCCCCAAAGCTACCTCAGCTGTCTGACACATCCCTTGACCATGGTATTTTGGCAGAGCATGATAAGAAGGAGAAGCAAGTACCTGCAGAAGCGACTTATGTCCCTGACTCTCAGAAGAACACAAATCCCTTGCCTCAGTGTTCCTGGAGAGCYGGTCTCAGCTGGCTGCAGGCCAGGATAAAGAGCTTCATAGATGCAGAGCATCTTTCATCAGAATTAGGCTGTGTCAGTTTGCAGAATAGGCTCAAAAGTCTATCTTAATGCAGTAGAATGTTTGCAAAGAAACTGCTATTACTTTTTGACTCAGAGCACTGCTTTGTTGGATTTTTTTCCCCTCACAACCCATTTGAGAAGTGAGGAAAGTGACTGTGACAGAGATACTTGCCATGAGGTGAGGTGAGTAGCAACACAGTTTATACCACTCAAAGCTTTTTTTCTTAGAGTGACAGTAACTCTGATTGAGGAGAGAAACATATCTGCTTATGGAGGAAATCTGTGTGGAATCAACTGGAATAAAAAAAATATAAACCTCAATATCCTGACCAAATTTACTCCCACTTRTATTGTTTTTGAGCTGAAAATGTGCTTGGTTGAGAATACAAGAGTGGCTTGGACAGCAGGTTCACTTTAACAGGATAGCTGCTTCCCTAGCTGCAAACATGGAGTGAGGCACTTTCTACAATGTCTTAAATTAAATGCATATCATTCCCTACTTCTCCTTACTTAATTAAACCTATTTTTCATATAATTCCCAGAGCTCCTCTCATTTCTAAACACAGAAATACTTATGCTGTCTACAAGCAATTGGCCTTGATGCTATTAATTTGCAGGACATAAAAGAACAGACCATGTCACAGAGAATTAAGAATGCTAATAAAAGCACTTCAGCAACTAATTTTAGTTTTTGAGCTTCCATCAACACAGCAACAAGCAAAACCAAAACCCCAACAACTGTCTTCTAAGTAGCTCATTGAAAAAGATATTGTACATGAATTTACATCTCACTGTGAAAGAAAGCAAGCCAAAGCCTTCAGTGAATATCATTGACTTCTGTCTGATGCATCTGAAGGATTTTATTTACTGTTGGGTTTCCATCCATTATTTGAATATTTCTAGTCTGCAGTAGAGAAATAAAGCTACCATTTACTCATCATTCATTTAGTTGTTTGAGTGCACACAACTACACACACTATTTAAGGTAATTTTATAAATAATATTTGATAACTGCTTGGAGATAGAATAAGAAAGTAAATTAGTGTGTATAAGTCTGCTCAAGCTGCTACAAAACAGTCTAAATCCTGTCAGTTTTACTYAGGTGACTAGGAAGCTAGACAATGGAAAAGTCAGAGACCCTAGAGACAGGTAATTCTGTGAGAAACAGACCTTTTTTACAGGAAAAATCAGGCAAATAAGTTTGCACACAAAGTAGYCTTAATTCTAAAATAATGTGGATTAAAATGCTAGCATATTGCATTACCTCATATAGATTAAGGTCATTGTACCAACATAAAAGACAATAAAATCAGTATTCAGCACCAGGATGCTGTCCCCAGGTGCTGAATGTGCATCCATGCAGGGGATTCTGTCTGCAGTGTCCAAAAGCTCCTTCAAGCACAGATTAAATACAGATTTTTCTGCTCTAAAAAGTTAACTATTTATTATTGGTCTTCAAAATAGGCTTRACTATTGTATTTAAACAAATATATTTTCTTTTTTTTATTATTTGTATGTACACCAAGTGCATATATTGTCTATTCATGCATCATASAGATATTTAGTGTCATATCTGAATTGCTTCTATTCCATTACTCATGTTATAGACCGTTAAATTTTTCAAGCAAAATTTTTTCTTATTCATTGCTGTGAGAACTTGGTCCATTTGAGCTCTTTAGTATTCTGCTATAAATGTCTAGTAATCTACAGAGAGCTACAGATCACARAATAGTCAGGGTTGGAAGGGACCCAGAAAAACCATCAAGTCCAGCTCTTAAGTGAATTGAACTCACCAYCCTGGTGTTATTAGCACCATGCTCTAATATATGGCCCTATATTAATAAATTTTATTTCTAGATCAAGTGCTATTTGTAGACCTTAAATCACTCAAAACTAGATCTGAAAATAAAAATGCCTTGACTTGTTTCCTTCATCAATGGTCCAGTCTCCAAGATTCTTTAAGTTATCAGTRTCTAGCTGTCAGGATAAAATACATTTCTCTCTAAACAGTGTGGCAARACCCCTATCAGACTCAACAGAATCTCTTATCTTCATTTCACACATGAACTGCCACTCCATGCTGACATATGGAGYACCATAGCTTCCTAAACAAAAAAAATATAGTTATTAAATATACAGCTGCTGGCCCTAATCTCATTCTCCAAGCTGGGATGATGGTGTTGGGTAGAAAATAAAATTTAAAAGTCCTATGGCAGATTTTAGCAGAAAAATTTAAAATTTTATAGGGTTATTAGGTGCTGAAAATWCCCTGAGATAAAATGAAGGGACAAAATCAATTGTCTTTTAAATAATGATAGAAATTGAAATAATATCAGATCTCCTTTTAATCACGTTTCTGCCACCCACACCCTCAGCTACTGAGTGTCCTTGAAAGGCTCTCTGGAAAAAATCCCAAGCAGAATGTTTGATTAATTAAGGTTACATCACAGCACCACCTGCCACAAGAGCATTGAGCTCTTTTGTTTGTAGAATGCCTTATCTGCATGAAAGCACTGCCTGGAAGAAGTGCCTTGAGAATGTGCAGGACAGAGATTTACTAATTCCAGACACAAGAGCATGCTGGAAACTAGATAGCACAGGCAACAGGCAACTTGTAGTTATAAAGTAACTCAAAATGAGGAGTCAGTTGTGTAAAAGGTTGGCATATATCAATTTAACAACACAGATTCATGGATTTTAGGKCTGGAAATGACTATTTGTTTGATAGTGTTTAGCTTGACCCTCTGTGTATCACAGCTCTCCTGTACTAGGTAGGATCTGTAATTTGTGCTTAGCTGGACKATGAGTTCCAAGAGGSCATTCTGTCCTGATSTGGGGACATCAAGAGATGAAAAAATCATAACTTTCCATGAAAGCTTGTGAACTTGTGCCAAATATAAATAATCTGTCTATAGGCAATTTAAATTTGTCTATCTTCCAGTCATAAATTTACAACCTACCTTGTGCCAAATCTGTTAGAAAGCTTCTTGGTTCATAATAATCTTGAAGATTCTTAGTCACAATAATAAATTTTTTAGAATACAAATCTAAGAAAAAACCCCACCACGTTGCAGATCCAGATGGCTMTCTCTTCTACTCCAAGATATCTTCCTGAATCAGCTTCACAGTTTCTGATTGCATTATTATCCTTTGAAACTATGGATACTAGAACTGTATGCAATATCCTGGTCATATGACCATAAATATACCCACACCTATTTGCAAAGTGATGTATTATSCTACATTCTGCCTTACACACCAACTCTATTTGCTATCAGGTCACTCAGAGAACTCTCATGCAGCTGCATGCCCACACTGCACCCTTTCCTGGTAGGTATTACTTTGGACTATATCCAGGCTGGTYTCTCAGGGATGTTTCTCAATGGCATGGGTGGGAAACTGATTCTAAAAGCACGTTCTTCATCTGAACKAAGGTATCAATACAGGCACTTTACAAAACCTTAATGGTTTCAAAGTCACTGCTTTCATGGACAACGTCTCTAAACTTGTGGACTGAATTCCTTGTCCTCAAATATGACTTGTCTTTGGTTCCAATAAAACACCTGGTCACAAATTCACATTAACCAWCTGYTTCTTTTTAATTATTRTTTCTGGGGTTCTTGTGTCWTTCATAAGTTTTATGAGTAATCACATTATAATTAATTTTTWAAATTATTTATGTAAGTCATGCAAAGCATCAAACTGAATACTAATTCTTTAAGAATCCTGCTTTGGATTTTCACCAGAAAGRAGAACATGTTACATCTTACACTGCTGCAGTCTGCCTGTCTCCATCCAGCCAGCTGCAGGAACAGCCTTGAGGGACCTCATATAAGACCAACCTAGTATGGCAGAGGAGGGGGGTGACAGGATCATCAGAGAGTTAATTATAATCCTCTCAAGTAAGGAAACCCTGAGKTACCTCAAGACAGAACCATTTCAGGTGGCAATGGACTCTGGGGGATTTGTCACTCAGGGAAAATGGCAGACCTCTGCTTTGGCCATTTATCCTTGGGCTGTCCACATTAAAGGGCAGGGAGAAAAAGTGACAGAAGGACGCACATTGTCGAGGAACAAATGTTGTAAAAAYAATGTCTTTGCTACTACTAAAACCTAGTAAGGCAAAGAAGTTGTCATCCTTTCTCGAYATTTGCATTATTAAGGCCATTTAAACAATAGATAATTTAGATAAATAAACATATTTATTCTTTCAAAAAATTAAACAATGGATAATTTATCTTCATACCTTAAGAAACAATCAGATTTCCATTAGTGGCTCCAAACTCTTTGAAAAATAAGGGTAGGAGTATCATGTCAAATTAATTCTAAGTATGCTCATGGKTTGGACCTTAACCTAAGAATATCARGTGTAGGGTGTGTTTCCCATGAACCATGTAAATAAAGTACTCAATTCCTCCCATAAGACTCAACCAGCACCCCTTTCCACTCAGAATGAAAGGCTTTTATGCCACACAGCCCATCTGCTAGATTTTGTCAGCAGGAATAAAGGGCTGTGCCCAGCCATGAGATGAGGACAACTGAAAAAAAAAACACCAGGCAGGAGCAAATGTGTGCAGTAAACAGCTCTGTGAGAAGACAGTGGCAGCCAAAACAGGAGTTCAAAGGAAGAAGTTGCAGGAATGTCAATGGTACCAGAAGGCTTTTCTACATCAGAAACAGTCAGGCAATTTTCTTAAAAAAAGCAAGAGACAGCACAGACTCAAAATCCAAAAATTTCTGGGTTCTCTGGATTCCTTTCTCTACTTTTCTAACATACAGAAAATATTCATTCATTTTACACATCATTCTCTATTTCTCACAGCTACACTTGTGTGATTTATGGAGCCATCTTGCCAAGATATATTCCTCATCATAAAGCAATTTTTTAAGGAAATGGCACTTATAAGTGATGGAAAGTAATTTATATTGATAAACAGCAGTGGGAGTTTAAAAGCTCTGAAAAAAGGCAGTAAAAAAACTGCTTCTCACCTTATCATCTGGMAAGGAAGAAATCTGCATTTCACATGAGTTTCTCCCACTGCAGCTGATGGGAAGGAAAAGTAAGGACTCCAAATATTTTTCATTAAGCGAAATAGCATGTGAATTATGGCCAAGACAATAGTGTAATATACCAATTATTGACTTAGATTTTCTAATTATTTGTATATTGGCTATTATCTGACCATTATGACAATGGATTATCAGAATACTTTGATCCAATTTTCCACCARAGTTGGGGCTATACAAATCAGGTATTCCAGTAAGCACTCAAACTTCTTTCACAAAATAAACATATATTTGTCCATAACTCTATTTTATTTCTAATTAAACTTAGTTCAATTGCTTACAAGTGTACTCAAAAACCAGATAGAAGTATTTTCAAAAAATTATAGAAGGATAGCACATGTAGTTCCTGTTTGCACAGCCTCCTGTTKAACAGGGGCTGTGCATCTAAAACACTGCTTTTTACCTTCCTTTTCTTAGCTTTGCATCACCTCTTTATGGGGCCTATAGCTTGTAAATTATTGCTTTGCCTTTATTTAAAATAATAAAGTTTGTTTATCAGGTAAAAGCAGATGCTAAAACTAGATTCTCTAATTATCACATAAAATGGATCCATACATATTTATGACTTTATCAGGTAATAACAGGTACTGAATATTTATCCCTCCAGTCACAATGGCTACACATTACAAATTTATGACTGCACAGTATCTACCATGCAGTCTTTTTCCAGTAGGCTCAAATGGACAAATCTCACTTATCTCTCCTGGGGCAGTGATGTTTTCTGGATTTGTTTTGGCTACATTCAGTCAGTTTGTGCAGTCACAACTGTTATGYCATTGTGGTGTCCTCAAAAAAACACATATAAATTAATACCCACAAAATTTCAGATTTTGCTGCCAAGGACCTCTGTATGTCAGGATATTAATAAACACACAAACTAAAATTGTTAAACAGACAAGTGATACATCCAAATCAAATGAAGACGTCTTTCAGGTGACCTTGAGATGCAGCATCTCATAAATTTTCCATGATGATGATGACCTAAGAYGAAATCCCTATAGCAAACAATAAAATCCAAAGCTTTCTGTCCCTGGATAAGTACAGGATTATTTATGTTTCAGTGAATATAAAAATAGCTTTTTCCCTCCTTACTGAAAGGAGAAACTTCATGATATGAAACTAGGTAAGTGTCTAAGTTGGCCTGATCACCACATAGGAGCTGGAAGCAGGGCATGCACATACCTTCTCAATGCATGGTAATCACASAGTACAGTGCMTTTATAACACAAATCAGTTCAAGTTTCTGTTACAATGTTCTTATAGAGCACACTCTTGCTAGCACACAGTGTGTGTGAGATTATGGAAAAATCTGATAACAAAATTCCAACTCAGAAAACTGCTTAAGTAGGAGACTGATGAGACAAAGCAGACAGCAAGCATTAAGATAAAGTATCTGACATTATTATCCTGCTCTCAGCGTATCCACAGTCTCACTGCCCCTCAATCCAAACCCAGAGCAAGGGTCCTGGACCATTTCAGCCTTGTATTACACTTGGATAGATTGTTTTGAGTATAGTAATAAAGCCTAGTTCCATACAGCTTTGTGCCCTTTGATCCTTTATTTCTTACCTTCAGCTTCCTTTTTCCCTCCCTCTAYCTTCTTGTGTCACTTCAGTGAGGAAGAATCAGCACATTCTGCAGCTGAGAGCTGTAAATCTACTAAGTGAGCAGCCAACACATCTGTGCTGATTGACCAGCTGGCTGCCACCAAATCACACACAACTGCCCTACTCTGTGCCTGACTTTTGTAGCAATGCTTCTGTCTCCATTTGTTACCAGTAGCTTCCTGTTACAGTAAGGCAGTGCTCAGGCTGCAATTTTCTGTGCTTCTGCTTCAGTGGGCACCTGCACAGCTCCACCTGAAGGCACAGGAGTGGGGTTTTGGGCTTCCCTAAAAAATTTAGTGCAGAACAAATGGTGTCTAGTCCCACATTTGTTAAACTGTTCAGCCATAATTTTAATGTAKCCTTCTGACTGAAAAGGGGAAAATATCATAGCCCTTAGTCCACAAAATGTTATATAAATAAATTATTTTTTAGTGGAAAGGACAGTTTGGTGACAGAAGCAGTAAGAAATTCCTGGTTCTGTCTTCACAGCATAGTTTGAACAAGACTCATAAATCAGGAAATACATCTTATATTTCATTCACAGAGGTATGAGACTAGAAACTGATCTTAGAATGAATGCCATGTATTTATGTACCTGTAAGCCTGCAGATTTTGGAAATATAATACATGACGAAATAAAGAAAAAAATTATGGTTAGCATGGACTATTTGTTTCCTGTTCCTAATATGAACATTTTCCACATTGTTTCAGCAAAGGCTGGCAATATTTGAAAACAGGCAAGACAAAATTGGCAGACAATTAATAGCCTCAGCATCAGAGAGAAACAAGGGAAGTCATTAACACTTGCAGTCACCAGTGTAGTTTTAATTTATCCATTTTCACTTGACATTATGAAGCATGAGCTTTCTTTCCTATTGTTAAGAAAAGSTGAGTCAAACTCAGAATCAAAGATGAACGACAGCTTTCTATCCTAAATTCTGATTGCAAAATTAAAGCCCTCAGTTAATTAAACATCCATATCCATATGTTCTTTGCATGGAATCCATTGCTTTAAAGCATAGATTTTTTTTTTTCTTCTAGAAAGTGAGTAAAAAATAAAAGATAAATCAGCTTTAAAATGGCAAGGAATACCTAGASATATGCTCAAAATGCAATGATAGAGCCAGTCATTTCTGTCTCAGGGCTTTCAGTTGTTCTTCAGTCCAGAAGAACTATTCCAGTTTTTCTAAATCAGGATTTATCAGTAGTGGATCATGATTTTGTCTTCAGAAATCAAAAGGGAATTCTGGTCCAAAGACTGTTGAATCTCATCCATTCCCCCAATCTCTGTTCAAAATACTTTCTCTTGTGTCATGCTACAGTACAGAAATCCTTGGCTTTCCTTCAAGAATGTAACATATCAGCTTTTGGAAGACTCTCGAAGTGATTATGTGTGCATATTTAAATGTGAAGTGTGAGATCATCAGTCCTACAGAGATCACTGGGATTAACAAGGCATCTTTTTTAATTGAACAAGGCAACCCTGTGAATGAACTCAGCATCTTTTTGCAGTCTACCACCTTCAAAATGCCATACCATCTGCTTCTCTTATATTTTAATTGTTTTTACAAAGGGATATGTGACATTTTTACAGTGCACACGATACTATGAAAAGGAGATTATGATAGACTTTTTAATTATTCAGGATACAAGTTTTTTCGAATGTGGGCATAGCAAGAGGGGTATTTCAGATGAGAACTTGTCTGTGAAAAGAGCATTATAAAAATGGAAAGAAAAATGTCAAAGYCAGTTGTCATACTTACACAATGGGTATTGATGGCTGTTCCCTTTTGCTAAACCTGATTGTAATGTCTCCTTTTCTTGGTTTTAAAGGAGAATGGGCAAATTATAGGAAACACATGACTGTGCCACCACCAGATGCATGCAATTCTTTTTTTATTTTACCTGGCTATTTCTATCCATAGTATAAAACTGGGTGCAGGTAAAGAGGAGAAAGTTTGTATTTAAACAATAGAATTCTAAACTTCAAAGCAAAGTGAGAGATTGACCTTTTGTTGCTGAATGTCAAAGTTATCTGCTCAAATCAAAGCTGATACATCAATGTCATCTTCATAATATGACTGTAATAAACAAGCAGATATAATAAATTAAACTAGCATTGTCTTATTATCAGTCAATAACAATAGTCACTTTACTCATGCCAGTTTAACACTGCTCTAAAAATTTATTCCATGTAAAAGGAATTGAGACTTGTTTCAGGCAATGGGTGCTCAATCTTTTGTTAGAGCGACAATTTAAGGAGCTTACTGTATTCATTTTATGCACAATAACCTTCCATCAGAGAGTGCAGAAAGTCACAGACTTGCAKCTGACTCTCATCTTAGCTTTAAAACTATAGATGCAGGGGAAATCTCTGTACAGTCCATACTGAAGAGAGTYTATTCCAAAGTCTACATGTCATGTTCCAAACATTATGTTTTGGGCACGTGAATCATGACTAGACAGCCCAATGTAYCTATGCATATTTAGGAGGAGCAGGAGGAGCAGGGCTGACTCCAAGAAAAAAAAATGACACCTTTGTGGCAGTGTGGATGTTTGTACTAAACTGTGTCAGATAGACTAAAAATAAACCCAAAACCCCCAATGGTTAAGAAACAGTCCTAGAAAGATAAGCTTGAAAACAGACTGAGCATGAAGGGACAGTAGCTTTTCAGATGCTCACCTGTTGATTATATGACTTCCCTTCAGGAAAACATGACTATGAAAAATGTTTCTAGCAGCTTCAGATGCTATGACATGTTTTATTTCAGCTTCCAGCAGAAAGAGAAGTACAAACACTGTTCTTTCCYCACATCACCAGAGAATGAATTCTGCCATTTGGGAAAGGAGAAAACAGAAACCCATGATCCCTTTTCCCTCAGTAGGAGAACTAACATGACACTGAATATATGCATCTCATCTAAAGGAACAAACAGTATCTGCATCACTGTCACCAGATGTTTTAGGGAGCTGTTGCATTTCAGATTWTTTTTTTTAAGAATAAAACAAACCTGTCTATAAATGGTGAAACAACATTTTGCCACACTTTGGACTTGAGTATGCCCCACAGATAAAGCAGGTCCATAATTTTAATGGCAGTACACTGTGACATCTTAAATAATAAAATGTGTCTCAAAATATTTAGCCGTTTGCCATTATGAGGGCAGCTTTATTTTTAAATTATCTCCTTTAGTCTATTTAGCTATGAGAAAAGGATTCATGTTCTTTATTTTTTTCTGTGGTTTTCATTATTATTTTCTAAATCTATAATGCAGAAGAGGGTGGGCTTTGGGGTGGGCTTGCTCCTGCCTTGGAGGAAGCAGGCGCAGAAGAGGGTGGGCTTTGGGGTG
>CADDXX010001185.1:64292-77703 GCA_902810485.1 Alauda arvensis | reverse complement strand
GACACATGGGTGGGACACACGAGTGGAAAACACAGGTGGGACCATGGAGGGGACACAGGTGGGACATGAGGGGAACACACGGGCAGGACACGCAGGTAGGACAGGGGGGGAAAACACTCCTGGGACACAGGTGGGACAGAGGGGTGGGACTGTGAAGAGTCAGAGGGGACTCACGGGTGAGACATGGATGGGACATGGACAGGACGCACGGGTGGGCGTTGCTGTGGGGTTTGGGTGTGTGACCCCTCCGTGGGACACAGGGACAGCTGGGTGGCACTGGGGGCTGTGACAAGCAAGCCCAGTCCCTTCTGCGTGTCCCAGACCCTCTGTGCCAGCGCTCCCCGCTCGCCCTTCCCCATCCCAGCTCCCGCTCTCTAATCCCATCCTAAATGTGTCCCCACACGGGGACAGCCACCGGTGCCATGTCCCCATCCCGCAGGCTGAGCCGGAGCTGGGCTGCTCGCCAGCCTGGGGGGACAGGAGGGGACACAGGCGACAGGGGGGACATCCTGGTGATGTCCCCGGCGCGGAGCCAGGCTCGAGGGACGAGCAAACCCCACRGGAACGACACCAGCCCAGCCACACGGGAGCCCCGGGAGCGGCGCTGGGGCGATGCCCCCACAGCCCAGCCCACCTTGAAGGGGGTGGGGGGTCCCTGGAGGCCCCCCCAGCCCAGCCTGGCCCCCTGAGCCTGGGGGGACTCTGAGGACAGCACGGAGTTAAGGGCAATAATTCTGCTGTAAGCAGCTTTCGGCCGTTCTGGCCCATGTGCTCCCGTGACCTTAGGCTGGACACCGCTGTCCGGTGCTGCCACCACGGCCAAAGTGTCCCCACCACGGCCACATCGTCCCCACCGTGTCCCCATTGTCCCCACGGAGCCCCCCACACGGGGCTGGGCACCCCAAACTGGCCGTGCCCCCCACACGGCTCTGTGAGCTGGTGTGGCCTCGCTGTGTCCACCTGGGGGACACGGGTGTCCCCAAAACCCCASCACGGGGCACCAGGGGTGGCTGTGCAGCCCCGGGGTTTTGGGGTGACCCCACACACCTGTGGTGAGCCCCCTTCCCAAYTGTGGTCACCTCTGGGCAGGGCACAGCTGGATTGGCAGCKGTGCCYGGTGTCACCACCCCGGTGTCACCACCSCAGTGTCACCATCCTTGTCCCTCAGGGTGGATGGTGACATTGTGGCATTCCAAAAGAACTTTTTGGGGACTGTGGAGCTGCTGGTTGAGGAGCTGGCCCCGGTTGTGCTCAGGGTGCTCCCAGCCATGTGCCACCCGCCCGGAAATGGGGACGGTGACACCGCTTCCAACCAGGATTTAAATGCCACCAAGGTTAGGAGCAGCTGAGAAGAGATTTCCAGGATTGGATTTTTGGATGGAGATGCCTCAATTCCGGCTAAGCTACACTTAGAGCGTCACCGTCCCGGGTCAGCCCCCGGGCACTGACGCGGTTGTCACCCTCCACGTGGCACCGGGGCGCTGGCGGGTGACAGCTCTGGGGGTGCTCTGTGGGGCCTGAAATGCTGCTCCCCAAAGGACCCCAGAGCCAGAACAACCCCAGAGCTGGGATCCCATGGGACCCCAGAAACAGCACCCTGAGGAACCCCAGAGCCAGGACCCAGAGCCAGGACCCAGATCTGGGACCCCAAAGCCAAGGTCCCAAAGCCAGGACTTGAAAGCCCAAACCCAGAGCCAGGAGCCCAGAGCTGGAACCCCAAATGACCCCAGAACCAGGACCCTGAGAGACCCTAGAACGAGAACCCCAAAGGATCCCAGAGGCAGAACCCAGACTTGGGACCCCAAAGCCAGGACCCAGAGAGACCCCAGAGCAGGAACACCAAGGGATCTCAGAACCACAACCCTGGGAGGCCCCAGACCCATTACCCCAGAATCAGGACCCTGAGGGACCCCAGAATGAGAACCTCAGAGGATCCCAGAGCCATGACCCTGGAACCAGTTCCCTGAGGGACCCCAGAGCCAGGATGCAGAGCTGGGACCCCAAAGCCAGGATCCAGAGGCAGGAACCATGAGCTGGGAACCCAAGGGATCCCACAGCCAGGATCCCAAACAACCCCAGGACTGGGACCCTGAATGACCCCAAAACCAGGGCCCTGAGAGAGCTCAAAGCCAGGATCCAGAACCAGAATCTTGAGGAATGGCAAAACCAGGATGCCAGAGCCATCACCCCAAGGGACCCCAAAGCCAGGACCCCAAATCCCAGGATGCAGCTGCCRACCAAGCTGGGTCTGGGGGTGCCCAGCAGAGCCACGGCCAGGCATCCCCCCAACGTGTCCCCCAAAATCAGACCTGGAGAGAAGCCACAGCCCAGTCCTTTAATGCAGGAGGGGACAGATGGGGCTGTCACCCAGCACTTGAGGGTGCCCGATTCCATGGATCCCCTCCATGTGCTCAGGTCTTCTCCCCAGTGCTGCAGAGGGGCACACGCCACCAGTGAGCTGGGACTGGGAACATCTGGGAGCCACAGCTGGATGAGAAGGACCCCCACGGTGCCAGGAGAGCCCGGGGAGGGTGGCACCTACTGCAGGCACTGGCAGAAGTTGATCACAGCCTGCTCCTGCTCCGCGGTCTCGATGGAGCCCGGCCGCAGGCGCCGGATCTCGCGGATGGCGTCGCCCCCGGCCAGGTGCTGCTCCTTGCACAGGTAACAGGCCAGCAAGGTGCCTGTCCTGCCATAGCCCAGCATGCAGTGAACTGCCACGGCCTGGACACGGGGACACGGCGGGTGGGTGGCAYTGCCGGACCCCCCCYGTGCCCCCCGTGTCACTGTGTGGGTGACGGGTGATGCTCACTTTGGCACTGCCTCCGTGGAACCTCTCCCTGGTGTCACCTTCCCTCACCCCCTCCCTCCCTTCCTATCCCAGATGTGTCAACCCCTCTGAGATGTCACACCCAGCAGGTGTCACAACCCTACCAACAGGTGTGTGCTCCCCACCAGGTGTGATTCCTCAAGTCATGTCCCTCCCCCAAGGTATCTCCCCCACTAAGGTGCCATCCCCCTGAGATGTCACCTCCCCCAAGGTGTCCACCCCTCAAGGTGTCATCTTGCCAAGATGTCACCCCCTCCAAAGTGTCCCTCACCACCAAGATGCCACCCCCCCAAAATGCCCCTCCTCAAGGTTTCCCTCCCCAAGTATCCCCTCCCCCGTGAGGTGTCACCCTGCTGAGGTTTCACCCATCCTGAGATGCCACCCCCTCAAGATGTCCCCCGCTGCTGTCTCCCCTCAGGTGTCCCCTAGATGTTCCCCCCCCAGTGTCACCACCCCAGTTGTCCCCTCCAGTCTCCCCCAGTTGCCTTCCCCAGGTGTCCCCGCAGTTGTCCCCCAGGTGTCCCCTGTCTGTCCCCGGCCGTACCTCCCCGCGGCCATTGGCCTCCTCCACGATCCGCAGGAAGCTCTGGATCTGCTCGGGGCTGGGCGGGGTGAAGTCGGCCACTCGGAGCCGGTGCAGCTGGATCTGGGGACAGCAGCCGTGGTGCGGCGGGGCCCGCTCGCTCAGGGACACCAGGTGCCGCACGCCGCGCTCCCGCAGGTACCGGTAATGCCCCGGCTCCCGCGGCATCGCCAGCCCCGCCAGCCGCCCCTCCACCACCCACGAGAAGTTGGGGGGCTCCGATGCCCCCATCGCCTGTGGGGAGGACAGGGGACACTGCTGCTCTGGGGGAATCCCCACTCGCCAAGCCCTGGGACACCGCTGCCAGGACCCCCGGGACCCCCAAGGGCAGATCCCTTCGGGTCCCCCAGGTCAGGACCCCCTGGAACCCCCATTTCGGAGCTCCAGGTCAGGATTGAAGGGACCCCCAGGACCCCCAAGGGCAGATCCCTTCGGATCTCCCAGGTCAGGACCCCCTGGAACCCCCATTTCAGAGCTCCAGGTCAGGATTGAAGGGACCCCCGGGACCCCCGAGGGCAGATTCCTTCGGATCCCCCAGGTCAGGACCCCCTGGAACCTTCATTTCGGAGCTCCAGGTCAGGATTGCAGGGACCCCCGAGGAAAATCCCCTGCGATACCCTGGCCAGCCCTCCCACCCTAGGTCAAAACCCCCAGGTCAGAACCCTCGGGGCCCCCATTTTGGATCCCCAGGGACCCCCAGGTCAGCCCCCAATGTCTCCCAGTACCTCCCCCCAGAGAACACGGCCAGGCCCTCCAGGTCAGGGCACCCATGTCAGGACCTCCAGGACCCCCAATATCACCCCCAGGAGAATGTGCCCAGGCCCCCAAATCAGGTTCCCCAGGACCCCCCAGCCAGGACCCCCAAGACCCCCAATTAACGCTCCCCAACACCAACCCCTGGAGAACATGGCCATGACCCCATTCAGACCCCTGGGACCCCCAGCTCAGACCCCCAACACCATCCCCTTGGAGACCCCAGCACACCTCATGGAGCCCCAGTACCACCCCCAAAACCCCCTGGCCAGGACCCTTGGGACCCCTAAAYAAAGGCCCCAGCTCAGACCCTGCCCATCGGGACCCCTGGCCCCCCAAAACCAACCCCCCGGAGAACCTGGCCAGATCCCCAGGACCCCCAGGTCAAGACCCCCACACTCCCCAGTTCAGACCCACTATCTCAGACCCCCCATGTCAGGATCCCCGGGACCCCCAGGCCCCCCAAAACCACACCCTGTAGCCAGGGTAGCCCAAACTCCCCTGCACCCCTGGGACTCCCAAATAAAGCCCCCAGACCCCAAATTCAGACCTCTCATGTCAGGACCCCCAGCCCCTTTCAGCCCCACCCCAGGAGAGTGTAACGGGGTCCCCCAAATCAGAGCCCCCCACTTCATCGAACCCCGGGACCCCCAGGCCCGTGTGGCCGCCCAGCTCGGGCTCCCCCTTCCCCACGGGCCGCAGCTCCGGGCCTGAGCCTCGCTGGGCCCCGGCCCCGCTCCGCTCCCTCCGCCCCGGCTCTGCCGGGCCCCGGTGCCCTCCCGGCCCCGCCGTACCGGGGAGGCCGCACGGGGCGGAGCGGGGCCAGAGCGGGGCTGGAGCTGGGCCGGGACTGAGGCGGAGCTGGGCCGGGGCTTGGCAGGAGCTGGGGAGGAGCTGAGGCGGAGCTGAGGCGGAGCTGGGCCGGAGCTGAGGCGGAGCGGGGCCGGAGCTGGGCCGGGGCTGGGCCGAGACTGAGGCGGAGCTGAGGCGGAGCTGAGGCGGAGCTGGGGCGGAGCGGGGCCGGAGCTGGGCCGGGGCTTGGCAGGAGCTGAGGCGGAGCTGGGCCGGGACTAGGCCGGATCTGGGCCGGGTCTGGGCCGAGCTGAGGCGGAGGAGGGCGGGAGCTGGGGCGGAGCTGGGACCAAGCGGGGCCGGAGCTGAGGCGGAGCTGAGGCGGAGGATGGCCGGGGCTGGGGCGGAGCTGGGCCGGGACTGGGCCGAGCTGGGCCGGGACTGAGGCGGAGCTGAGGCGGAGGAGGGCCGGGGCTTGGCAGGATCTGGGGAGGAGCTGAGGCGGAGCTGGGCCGGGGCTGGGGCGGAGGAGGACCGGATCTGGGCCGGGACTGGGCCGGGACTGAGGCGGAGCTGGGCCGGGGCTGAGGCGGAGCTGGGGCCGGCGCTTGGGAGGAGCGGACCCGGGGGTTGGGCAGAGCCGGGCCTAAGAGGGCCGAGAGGGGCCGCAGCGAAGGACGGAGGTGGCGCAGGCGGGCCCAGGGGTGACCCAGGGGAGAACGGGGACACGGGGGAGGTCGGGTGGGTGGCGGGAGGCGCGCAGGGACAAAGGGGGGACGGGCCGGGACACGGGGCTGAACCTCCGGGACAGCGAGCGGGACACCCCGGGACAGGGCTCTGCAGGATTGGGGGGCTGAATCCCCCAGGACAGGGGGCTGCGGGACCCCGGGGCTGAATCCCCCAGGACAGGGCTCTGCAGGACTCGGGGGGCTGAATCCCCCAGGACAAGGGGCTGCGGGATCCCGGGGCTGAACCCCCCAGGACAGGGGGCTGCGGGACCCCGGGGCTAAACCCCCCAGGACAGGGTTCTGCGGGACTGGGGGGGCTGAATCCCCCAGGACAGGGGGCTGCAGGACCCCGGGGCTGAATCCCCCAGGACAGGGGACTGCGGGACCCCGGGGCTGAATCCCCCAGGACAGGGGGCTGCGGGACCCCGGGGCTGTGAAGCTGAATCCCCCGGGACAGGGGGCTGCGGGACCCCGGGGCTGTGAAGCTGAATCCCCCGGGACAGGGAGCTGAGCCCCCTGGGGCTCTGGGACTGAGACCCCCGGGAACACGGGATTGCCACCCCGGGGCTCTGGGACTGACACCTCGGGGCACGGACTGCGGCACACGAGGCTGAAGCCCCTGGGACGCTGGGACTGACCCCCAGGGACTCCAGGACATGGGGCTGAACACTTCGGGACTCCAAGGCTGCACCCGTGGGATGCAAGGCTGGATATCCCCGGATATACGTGGGACACGAGGCTGTAGGGCTGAATCTCTGGGATACAGAGCTGCATCCCCTGGGGCTCCAGGGCTGCACCCCCTGGGCTCTGGGACATGGGACTGAACCTCCCCAAGCTTGGGGACACTGGGTTGTCCCCCAACGCTGGCCCCACCACTCCTGGGGGCTGCCAGGGGTGCACATAACCCCAGGACTACCCTGCTTCTGTCCCATGTCCCCAAACCAAAGCAAACCCTGGACTGGGAGCTCTTCCCCCCCTTCCCCTTCACTTCTGAGCCAGGATCCATCCCCTGAGACCCACCCCGTTCCCAAAGACCACCCTAAAAAACCCATTTCTCCATTCACATGATGTTGGGTGGCTTTGGGGGAGGAGGGGGTCACACAGCAGGGATTGGGGACAGTCCCCCACAGCCTCAGGGCTTCAGGTACACCTCGCCCTGGATCTTGTAGGGGAGGTTCCTCCAGCCGAAGACGGGGCTTTGCTCGGGCGTGTCGAACATCGCCGACCTCACCTCCGAGGTGGAGATGCCCGTGTCCCACATGTACACGGAGGAGATCTCCCCCACGAAGGACTGCTTGGCGTCAAAGCCGCCCCCGAAGCTGTCCTGCTCCTGCCCCAGCACGATGAAGGCCGGCACTCCCACCCTGTAGCCCTTCTGCAGCCCTTTCCTGGGCCAGGGCTTGCCGTTGAACCAGAAGCCCACGATGCCCGTGGAGGATTCCCAGCTGACGCAGACGTGCTCGCTCTCCCCGAGAGTTATGGGCACGGTGAAGAACAGGAGCTTATCCCCCACGGCGAGCTCGTACTGGCCGGGTTTGGGCTTGAAGAGCAGGATCTCGTTGCTCTGTTTCTTGGTGGCGTAGGAGAAGAGGCTGTAGGGCCGCGTGAGGTCGGTGAAGGACCTCAGGCACAGGCTGAAGTTGGTCAGGGGCTCCTTCAGACTCGCCGTCAGCTGCACGTGGGATCTCTCAGACTCTTGGGGGAACACGAACACGGAACCCAGCAGGTCTGGGAGAGGCGAGACAGACAGGTCACCTCCAGCATCAGCCCCGCGGGGCAGGTGCCACCACCACAGGGTGACATGGGCTGCTGGGGAGCAGGGGAGAGCCCCCTGAGTGTCCCCAGCTGTCCCCTGGGTGCCACCCCTACCATTTATCCACAGGGTGTAGCCRGCCACAGCCGTGCCCCGGGCGCCGGTGGCCGTGCAGGTGTAGGTGCCCAGGTGGGTGTTGTTGAAGGAGGGGAAGAACAGGACGCTGTCGGGGCCTTTCTGCAGGGGGACTGGGCTTTCTTTCTTCTCCCACAGGAACTCCAGGGGCCTGCACGGGGCTGGGGTCACTCAGGGAAGCTGTGGTGCTCCCTGCCCCGCTCCCAGGGCCGTGCCAGGGCAGCGGGAGGGAGGGTAAAGGCGCCTTACCCGGGCTCTCCGGTGACTTTGCAGGTCAGAATCAGCGAGTGGTACTTGGTGGGTGCCAGTGGCTGCACCTGGATCCCGGCCCTCATGATTTCTGCAGCACCCAGAGCTCAGCCTGGGCTGGGCAGGTTCCCTGTCCCTGTGGGACCCCTGTGTCCCTGCAGCACCCCGGTGTCGAGTCCCTGCCACCTCCCCATTTTGGTCCTCAGGGTGCCCCTTTRGTGCCATCGTGTCCCCTCCTGCCACCCTTGCCCTGCACAGCCCCTCTGCGATGAGCTCTGGGTGCCCCTTTTATGGCACAGCCACTCTGGGTCCCCCTGCACCTCTTCGTGCGCCCCTGTCCCCCCTTGCAGATTTTGGGGTGCCCCTTTCACTGCAGGGTTACCGTGGGCACCCCCATACCCCCCTTCACCCCTCACCCCACACCCTTTTGGAGCACTCAGGGTGTCCCCACAAACCCACCAGCGTGTCCCCCTCTGCACCCCCCTTTCCCCGGGGTGTCCCCCATGTCACTACCTCGTGGGGCCGCGGGGCTGAAGAGCGCGGTGAGGATGAGGAGGCAGAGCCACGGCAGCGCCATGGCACCGCCGAACCCGGCCACTGTCACCACCGCGGGAAAGGGGGGGGACCTCGGAGCGACCTCGGAGCTGCTCAGAGGACACCCAGGGGTGACGGTGACTCTCGTGGTGGCAGCGACCTTCGTCCCCAAGCCCGGGGGCTGTTGGGCAATCAGCCCGGGGATGGTGCCTGAGCGAGGGGGACGGGCTTTGGGGACAGTTGTGTCCCCAAGGGAGTGGCCTTGCCATTCCTGACTCCGTGCGGGGCTGGGAGCCGCTGGATCCGTGTCGTGCCCGCGCAGGGACGGCCGTGGGGCAGCTCGGGGGGGCGTGGGAAGGGGATTGGTGGCAAATTCCCAGGGTGGGGAAACCTTCCTCGTGGTGGGCTGTGGAGGTGAGCGCTGCTGCGTGATGGGTGATGGGGAGATGGGRGCGAGGAGGGGACAGGGGGTGGGGGACCGAGGCCACCTCCTCCCTCAGGTCCCCAGCACCTCCCGGAGCCGCGGTTTCACCACCACGTCTCCCTTCACCTCGTAGCTGAGGCTCTTCCAGGCCAGCAGCGCGGGCGGCAGGCGCAGGGACAGGAAAGCTGCGCGCATCTTGTCCGGCGACAGCGCCGCGTCCCACAGGTACACGTCGGTCAGCTCCCCCGAGAAGGAGTTGTAGGGGTCGAAGCCGCCCCCGAAGCTGTCCTGCTCCTGCCCCAGCAGGATGGCGGCCGTGGCCGCCACCGTGTAGCCTTTCTGCAGCCCTTTCCTGGGCCAGGGCTTGCCGTTGAGCCAGAACTCGGCGATGCCGGTGGCGGATTCCCAGCTGGCGCAGACGTGCTCCCAGTCCCTGGGGCTCTCCGGGACGCGGAAGGTGACGAACTTGCCGCCCACGTAGAAGCGGTACTCCTCGGGTTTGGGCTTGAAGAGCAGGATCTCGTTGTCCTGCGCTTTGGTGGCGTACGAGAAGAGGCTGTGGGGCCGCACGAGGTCGGTGTAGGAGCGCAGGCACACGGTGAAGTTGTGCAGCGGCTGCTCCAGCCGAGCCCGCAGCACCACGTAGGCGTCGCTGGGATCCTTGCGGAACACGAACACCTTTCGGTAAAGGTCTGGGGGACGACACAGGGGGACGTGCTGGGAGGTCGGGGTGTCCCGCAGCCCTTTCCGACTGTCCCCGAGCCTTCCGCGGGCTGACTCCCTGCTTCAGCATCCTCCGGCCGAGAGGGATCCGAGAGCCGCTGCCGCGTCCCCCCCTGACCCTGCCGGTTCCTGTCCCCCCATCCCGGTGTCCCCCTACCTTCCTGGGCCAGGATGCCCGCGATCCCGGCCAGGACGGGCAGCCAGAGCTGCAGGTGACCCATGGTCGCTGCTGGAGGCGGGCGGCAGCGGCGCCGCTGCCGGGTTTATGAGCCCGASGGTGGGAGGGGACTGGCGAGGGAGGGGATGTGTCCCCCCCAGTCCCATCCCCAGCGGCCTGGCCAGTGCCCGGGAGGGGCGATTTCATGCCCGGSGTGGGTGATTTCATGCCATCATCACGCGGCCGTGCCACAAGATCGGGTCAGCCGCCTGCACGGGTGGAGCTGAGCCCTGGGCATGTCCCCCCCACCACCCCCGGGTGACAGGGACACGCCACCCTGGGTTCACCTGGGTGAGGACACCCCGCACACTCCTTCCCCAGGTGTCCCTGCTCTGGGTCTGAGAGGGACCTGGTTTGATTTGGGATCATCCGAGGGGTGCAGGGAAAGGTGTCCCTGCTCCCCCCCTGCCCTCGGGGGGCACATCCCGGGCTCTGCTGTCCCTGTCCTGCCCGAGGGGACACGGGGGGAGCCGTGGACACCAGGTGGCCGAGTGTCTGRCACGTTTGGGGGTCCCAAAGGGACAGGTAGATGGGAAGGGGGAACGTTTTACCCGCCCCAAATGATGCTGCCGGGGCTGAGAGGCTGGGGGTTTCGAGTCCTTGCAGGGTTTGACGGATCCCCGCTTTTGGGGACGATGTGGGCTCGTTTCCCACCCATCAGCCCCGCGGTTTAGGGGGGATGAGCCCCCCCAGGTCCTACAGAGCAGCCCCATTGTCCCCCCGGGTCCTGTGCCCGTGTCACACCCCGTGACTGCCCACGCCCGGCCCTCGTGGGCTGGGGGCCCCACTCCCCCCTCTGGCAGCTTCCTCAGGAACTTCTCCTGCCAATTTGGAAGCACGAGGAGCTCACGCCCCCCCATTTCCCGTTCCCCTCCCGGGCTCTCCCATCACCGCCCAGTCCCATCCAGTTCATTAACTGGGCTGGACGAGCGCCTCTGGCCGYTGTATTTATTTATTGTGTGTTATTCCCGCCGGATCCTCCTGGCTTGTCAGGAGAGATGGAAAAAATCCCATCACTTCCGAAATCTTCCCCCTGCACTGGGGGAGGCCGGGGCCGAGCCTCGGGGATCCCCCGGGAGCCTGGGGTGACCCTCCGCGGGCAGCCCAGGGCGTTCTGCATTGGGCAGTTGGGGGGGTCCCGTCCCCAAAAAGGGGGCTGCGACCCCAAGGGAGGGGACAGAGGGTGGAAGGCACCGAGCTGAGGGGTCCTGAGGGGGTGTTGGGTGTGGGACAGAGGCTGTGGGGTTGGGGGGGCTCTGTGGGGCCAGGGGTGAGTGCCCAGGGGCAGCCAAGGGTCAGTGCCAGGTGGCCAGGGGTCACTGCTGGGTGGCCCAGGCCGGTGTGGGATGGGCACAGGGAATGGTGCTGGGCCATCTGCGGGTCACAGTTCGGTGCTGGGAGGCCGGGGGTCAGTGCTGGGTGGCCAAGCTTGGTGCCCAGGGGTTGCCCAGGGCCCAAGGTTGGTGCCCAGGGGTTGCCCAGGGGGGCCGAGGTCTGGCTTCAGGGAGCCGAGTCTGGTGCCAGCGGGCTGGGGCTCAGTGCCGGGGGTCCCAGTCGGGGTCCGTGGGTCCCAGTCCGGGTCCGTGGGTCCCAGTCCGGCTCCGTAGGTCCCAGTCCGGCTCCGTGGGTCCCAGTCCGGGTCCGTGAGTCCCAGTCCGGCTCCGTGGGTCCCACTCCGGCTCCGTGGATCCCAGTCCGGCTCCGTGGCTCCGCCGTGCAGCCCCCCGAGCTCAGCACTCCCCGGCGGCCCATCGGCAGCGCCAGGCGAGCAGCAGCGCCAGCGGCCCCAGCCCGCAGTGCAGCACCCCCAGCGCCTCGCTGAGCCCCAGAACGAAATCGAAATGCTCGAAGGAGCCGCAGGTGGGCTCCAGCAGCCCGGCCTGCAGCACGAACTCCCCGGCCAGCCCCGCTCCGTAGGGTCCCCAGAGCCCCAGGAAGAGCCAGAGGAGCCCCGCTCCACCCGCCCAGCTCTCCCGCAGGCGGGGCACGGCCAGCGCGGCCAGCAGCAGCCCCGCGGGCAGCACCAGCAGCAGGCACACGCTCAGGCTCAGGTGCAGCAGGTAAGCCGGGCTCAGCACKCCCACGCTTCGCCTCACGCAGCCGCTGCCCCTCGCCACGCCGCTSACCAGAGCGGCCGGAACGGCCAAAAGCAGCGCCGCTGCCCACAGAGCCACGGCCGAGCGGCGGCTCCGGGAATCCCAGCGAGCCCAGACGGCGCCGCAAGAACCGCTGGCCACCAGCAGCGCCTGGGCGAACACGCTCCAGTGCCACAGCAGGTGAGTGAGGCGACACGGCCCCGTGCCCAGGTGCCAGCCCCGAGCCGCGCCCGCCGCCAGCGGCGGCAGCAGCGCCGCGAACAGCGCCGTGCCCAGCGCCAGCTGCGCCACCAGAGCCCGGCTCCGCGGCCACCGCCACGCCTGGGGACGCTTGGCCAGGGCCACCAGCAGCGAGGCGGTGGCCAGCGAGGCCGCGGCGCAGGTGGCGGCCAGGAAAGGGGGAGCCACGCGTTGGAAGAGGGGACAGAAGCGGTTGTGGCASGGCGCGGCGTCGTAGTCCGGCGCGGTGTAGTTGTCGTAGTAGTAGGGGGCGAAGTCGTCCATGATTTCCTGCAGGTCCAGGGAGCTCGGGGTCTCCAGGGTGGTGCTGGGGGGCTGAGGATGAGGGGGAGTCAGGCACATCCCGGCCACGGGGCTGCTCCCGGTGCCGGTGCGGGGATCCCGGGCAGCCCCGGGCTGGGTGAGCAGGGCGGGTTTATCAGGGAGGGACACGCTGCGGGCACGGGAGGGGCACGGTGACAGCCGGAGTGCGGGACGGGGCCGTTTGCGGGGCCCTGTGGGAGGGTGCGGAGCCCGGAGAGGGGACACAGACCCCGGAGGATGGACACAGACCCTTGGACAGTGGGTGCAGACCCCGGAGAGGGGACACAGACCCCGGAGAGGGGACACAGACCCTTGGATGGAGGGTGCAGACCCCAGAGAATGGGCACGGACCCCACAAAGGGAGGGTGCAGACCCCACAGGGTGGACACAGCCCCTGGACAGCGGGTGGAGACCCCAGAGGGTGGACACAGGACCTTGGACAATGGGTGCAGACCCTTGGATGGAGGGTGCAGACCCCACAGAGCCTCCTGGGAGGGAACGCTTGGCGGCAGCACCTGCTGCGAGCCGCGATCGTGCTGAGCACCTGGGACCCCCGTGATCCTGCTCAGAACCGGGGACCCCCGTGATCCTGCTGAGCACCAGGGACCCCCATGATCCTGCTGAGCACCAGGGACCCCCACGATCCTGCTCAGATCCGGGGACCCCAAGATCCTGCTCAGTGCTGGGGACTCCCGTGACCCCACTCAGCACCAGGGATCCCCTAAATCCCGCTCAGCCCTGGGGTCCTGCTCAGCACCAGGGACCCCCGTGATCCTGCTCAGATCCGGGGACCCCAAGATCCTGCTCAGCACCCAAGATCCTGCTCAGTGCTGGGGACTCCCGTGACCCCACTCAGCACCAGGGATCCCCTAAACCCCGCTCAGCCCTGGGGTCCTGCTCAGCACCAGGGGCCCCCATGATCCTGCTCAGAACCGGGGACCCCCATGATCCTGCTCAGCACCAGGGACCCCAAGATCCTGCTCAGAGCTGGGGACCCTCACAGCTCTGCTCAGTGCTGGGGACCCCCATGATCCTGCTCAGTGCTGGGGAC